>CAIGRP010044739.1:0-31330 GCA_903798385.1 Fraxinus cuspidata
TAAAAATAATCTGCCTCTTTTATATAGTTAAGAAATTTAGTTGTTAGAACCTAACGTAGGGCTCTCTGCTAAGGTCGTTTTCCTGCTGTCTTTAAGGTTAATTTAGCTATTCGCAAAATTCACAGACATGACAATTGAATGGCGGTAAGTGGTAACCCACATTTACTTTCAGGTAGCCCAGTGCTTTATCAACTGTCGTTTACAAAAATATGTAGAAAATTATAAAAAAAAAAAGAAAAAGCAAATTGACAATTCATCTTTTCCTCAAGAAAAATACAACTTAATTGTGAAGTTGGCTGACAAGAAGGCAATGCTAATCCTCAAGAAACTGGTTTCAATATATACATCTTGCATGCATGTGAATCCACTGTTGCTGTCAAATTTCCAACAATTTTTTTCTCCAGAGTCTTGTGCTGTATAGTGCATCCAACCATAAAAGAAGGGAAGATCAGTAAGTATGCATAGAAATATAATGGAGTTACACAATGATTTACATATAAATGAGTGTTAAAAGAGAGTGGGAAATATATATATATATATATATATATATTTTAGTTGAAGATATTTTAACATAATTATATACCACCACATCATGTGTATGAATCATTATGTACATGTAACACAACCGGTATGCATATCATTATATGCATGTGTGTGTATGATGTGTGTGTGTGTTACCTTCCAAAGGTCTCTTACAGTAACTGCAATGTTTGGAGGGAGCCCAATATCATCCCAGTGAGCAATAACGGAAGTTTGCCAAGCACCGCGGTTCAACAGAACTACAGCCACTCTGTAGTTTGAAAGCGGTCCAGCCCACACCTATATATTAAAAGAAAATGGCACATAATATCATGAATTTCTATTATGAAAAGGCAAAACTGCGATATCACATAACGAAAAATGCAGGATTACCTCAAGATCACCTTCCATCCTAACCTTTTTAGCCTGAACACCTAGCTTGTCTGTTTTAAACCAACTACCAGAACGTAAGTATTTGGAAAACGGCAATTGAAAATAAGTTTAGATGGCAGCAGATGTAGTTACCTTGATTCACAGCAATCACCTCCTTATTTGCAATGATTTCCATAACTTCTTTCGTTGTATTGCTCACGTCGCAACCAATGAGAAGAGGTGCCTGTAGTTATATCGAATGAAATATAATATCAGAAAGCATAATTAAGCCAATTATGAGAGGTGAACTTTAAGGGTACGTTTGGCACGAGGACTGCATAGTACAATGACAGGACTTAGCTTCTTTTTCTGCTGTTATAATGTCTAATACTATCCAATACACCTTAACAAACATGCCATATGTGTGATATATCGAGAACCTTAGAAATAGCCCATATGCTAAAGTGAATAATGTATTCATCTTTTGTCATCCCCCCATTTCCAACTTCAAGCATGTCAGGATCTGTTCAAAGCCATGCCATGAGAATATTGAGCTTCTGATAAATAAGCCATACAAGTTTTAAGTTCTGATTAGAGGCAAAACTAACCATTCCAGCCACCGGGCCTTGCAAAATCCGCATAGACTTCATTCTGATCTGCCCTTGAGACCATACTGCAGGAGAATGAATGTTTGAAAGGAAAATCAGTTCAAGTCCTCAGGTATACGACGAATTATAAAAAAACAAATAATCCTAAGAGAGAGTACCTATCCCAGTTATCTGAGATATCATTAGTAGTTCTCCAGCTGTTTCCTACATTATAACCCCACAAAGCCGGGTGCAGATCTCCCCTGTTACAAGCACAGGAAATCATGTTGAAATCCAGAGTTTGTAAAGCCGAGTATATGAAACAATAATAATATAAAAACAGAATCACCATTCGCAGAGAGAGAAGAAGATCGGTCGGCCTGAATTCATTAATGCTCGGGTCATCACGGGGTACCTATGCAAGGAAAAATAATAGCAGAACCAATGTTTCAGAACAACTGAACTTAACCAGAAAGGAAGACATTATTGTCTGAATCAATTGTAGAAATCAGTTTGGTACCGTTGAGTTGGCTTTGAGAAATCATTATTACAATTGTCATACTTCAAGTAATCTATTCCCTGTAGAGTAGAGAAAGCAAGTGATCAACTCAGTTTTGTTTGTATAGTGAAAGGAAGGCCACTGATGGCTGCTTCCATTGAAGCAGAGAATTTATACTCTCCCTACACTTTATGAACCAAAACATACAATTGAGAACATTTATTGGTCCACAATATTGGGTAGTACTTTATAAGACAATGGACAATTTTAAATTCTTTCTATTCTCTAATGCTATAAAGCATTGCCTAATCTAGCACACCAAACATGTAGTAAGTACTGTACCCATGATGCAAAGGTTTTGGCATCTTGTTCCTCATGACCAAGTGAACCGGGCTGTTTTTTGCTACAAGTGTAATAGCTGCAAGTCAAAGTAAATGCATTTATAAATGGAACTCTCGCTATTATGCATTCATGTATGACTTCAAATCATGTATTAGCAGATTTAAATTACCCTGCATCTGAGTAAATTCCTAGCTTAAGACCCTTGCTGTGGACATAGTCTGATAGAGCTTTAATGCCAGATGGAAATGTGGATTTCTTAGCCACTAGACTACCCTGATATCGAATTTTACAGAAAAGATGTAAGAAAACAAATAACATGACTCCCAAAATGTTATTTAAATGATTATTACACAACTCCGGAAAAGCAAACCTTGTTGTCACGAGAACTTTCAGCCCAGCAATCATCTAAAGGAAAAGATTTAGATATATCAATTAGCTTCTAATTCTTCATGTCCATTCAAAAAGAATGCAACATAAAACATAAAAAATAAAAAAGCTAGTGGTGAAATTGTACCAATGTTGACATATATGTATCCAAGCTTAGAAAGACCAGTTGAAACCAGAGCATCAGCTGTCAAGAATAATTAAAATTAAAGCAGAATTGAAGACAAAAGTGAAGATGAAGGACATAAATCTTCAAATTCACAGAGTTTATTTCTAAATCTATTGATGATGACCACTTAATACAATAAATAACATGCCAAAAGTTATTAGTAAAATGATGAAGCAAAATTACAGATTTTTGCATCATTTTTGCACATCTTAATGGTATTCATCATTAACAGAAATCAAGGAGGAAAACTAAATGATAGTATAAGGAGTTACCAGTTTTTTTGATGGTTTTTTCATCGATATTGCAGGCGAAATGATTCCAACTATTCCACCTAAATAAAGTACGAGAAATCATTGTTCAATATAGATGGACAAGTCACAAGTATACATATACACAGACCAATACACATCCATCAATCCCTTTGGTCCTTTCTAAAGTAAAAAATTTAAGAGATGAGAAAAAATCCCAATTCTTCAAATAAAGTAAAAATAAAGAGATAGGATCGAACTAAAACCAGAAAGCTAAAATTTCACATATTATTATGTTTATTAATGTGGATTTAACTCTCCAGTGCAGATCTTTCTTTCTTCATTTACCAATTCGAAAGAAAAAAAAAAAAGGATTATATACTACTGGATAAAAACCAAAAAACACTGATGACGAAAATAACCATTAAAATTGCTCAATTTAGCAGAAGGGTCTACGCCAATACGAAGTAATAATAAACCCGTACTATACATATGATAAATGGGTAGAAAAAAAAATTTACCCCATGGGAGGAGTGGAGCCAAGTCCATTGGAAAGAAGATTGCGTCTGGTGAGCAAATCCTCCATTTTTTGCTCAGTAGACAACCGCATTCTCATGCTTTTGGACGCACAACAATTACTGCTAAAACCACCGATTAGCAATAAACATATTAACCATCTCAATCTACTCTCCATAACTGACACTCTTCTCGCTCACACAGTAGTGAATTGTGGATGAATGGATAGCATTAAGAGATTATTATATATTCACGGCGTCGGTAAGAAACAGAGTACTTCAGTTGTTTTGGCTGAACATAAAACGTGGGGTAAAAAATCCTGAATTCGGTAAGAAATGCATGAATTTAAATTTTAAGAAAAAATGTGAAACCATATTTTTCCGAGAAGAAATTTTTTTTGGAATAGTTAAAAGTTGTTTTTCAAGAGTTAATGAATTTACATTATTTTTTTTTTGAATTGTTGCTTTACTTTTAAATTTGTTTTCTAGCAATAAGTGAACTTTAAACGTTCTCTTGTGTGTTGTTTGAAGAGTCGACGATTTGTTTGCAATGTTATCAAAATTGTTAATTTTCAAATGAAAGGAGAAAGATGAAAAATAACTTTGAAGTACAACGATTATTTAAATTTTTTAAAAATTTAAGTGACTACTAAAAAATAATATTGAAAATATATAGTTACCATCAAGATTTTTAACCGCGCTCCTGTTTCATTTTTCAATGTTCAAAACTTTTTAAAATGTAAATTTTTGAATCTATAGTTACTTTTTTCTTCGTTATCTAAAGTTATTTTTCTCTAGCAAATATGTTTATGAATAAAAATAAAGTTCCTTTTACTTTTTATACTCAATTTTTTTTATTAAATTTAAAAATGCTTCTTTGAAAAAAAAATAAAAAATCATCCTTACCTTCAGAAGGTTCGAACTTAGGTCAATCTTCGGTCTTACTATTTTAAATACTTTTACTTGCTTATAATTGATCTAAACTTGTTTGTGTCTTTACTATTTTAATCATACATCACGTCCGTATTTCATGGATATTTAATATCTAAATAGAAATTCTTCGCTAGATGGTAATGCTACTCACACGGTGTTAAAAATATTGAGGACAAAAGTGCTCCAAATGAAAAGTTTAAGACATAATTATCATACTTATAAAAGATTTGGAACCCTTGAAAGAATTTACCTAACGTTATAAATGTACTCCTAAAAATTTTAAAAATTGAATTAAAAGTTGGTTTTTTCTGACAAACATGTGTACGAGAAAAGTTACTTTAACCATATCTGACAAAAACATTTGAGATTATAAGTTAGTATATTTAGCTATTGTTTGGCAAAACTCCCGTGGGACAGTGAACATAATCCAAAATCGACAACGGCGGCCTATGGCCTGAATCTTGTCGGAGTCTCTATTATTTTTAAAATATATTTTTCTTTTTTTTTAATTTTTAATTACACATTATTTAATAAAATAATATTAAATATAAACCATTTTTTTTTTCATTTTTAACCTCATATTCTCGATCAAAATACTATCAAAAAATATTTTTTTAGGCAAAATGTAGCTTGAGACCTATTAAAGTTAGAATTGGCCAAATTCATTTTCTGCCGCCGTGAAACAACATTCAATGCATTGCTTTTGTCGGTTGGTACGAGGAAAAATACATTTCATTGTTGACTTTTGGAGATATAGTGGCAGGTACAAACATTCACTTTTCCAATTTACCCTTCCATTAAATGCTCTACCAAGTCCATGTTAGATAATTTAAGTGTTTGTCGTTACTTCTATGCACCTCGTTACTTCTATGCACCTCAATTTTTTTAACAATTATTTTACCGTTGTGTAACGAGAAATCTCATTTTAATGAGATTCAAATAATGTCTCAATGAAATGTATTATTAGAAAGTAGATGAAAATTATGAATTCAATGAAATTAATAGCTAAATGTACTATCAACTTAAAATTTGAAAATTCTTAACAAAACAAGAGCTTTAAATTTTTATATGAAAATATGTTATTTAAGGTTGAGCCCATGTTTGATGCTCATTATTTTATCAAAATGAATTTTGTAATGGTAAATTTTTAGAGAATGTGTGGTTAAAAAGTAGGAAATTTTTTTGAATTTACGTATAAAATATTTTATTGTGAATAAGCGGGTTAAAAATGAGTTTGAGAAAAAATAAAATTTGAGATAATGAGAATCAAACATGAGCTAAGTTTATTTTCATATTTTACTTTTCTTTAATTGGTCCAAACTTGCTCACACGTATCTTTTGTATATGAAGATTTGAACTCTTTTATCTTTTGGATCTTAAATTCTATAAACAATACAATAAGTACATTTTTTCAATTTCTTAATTTAACATGTGGACTTAAAAAAAAAAAAGTAAGTCAAGAATAGTACGTATGATCATATTACTGTACTCGTGTTTTTCTCAACCTCAGTCAAGAATCGGATAAGAATAAAAAATTAAAAGATGTTAACCCTTGTTTGAGACTCATTTTTTGAAAACAAAAAAAAATGAATTTTCGAATAGTATTTTGATCTCATTTCAACCATACATCCTTCAATAAAATAATATTACAAGTAAACTCAAAAATTTTCTTTATTTTTTAACCACAAATTTTCCATCAAATACTCTATTCAAAAATGCATTATTTTTCGAAGCCCTAAATAAGATCTTTTCCCCACCTTTTGAATAGTTAAAAATAAGTTTTTTCTCTCCTTTTTTTTCCATAAACTGTGCTAGAGTGATGATTTCATCATGCTTACGTCTGTCTCATTTGGTTTTTCTATGTTTAGAGTTGTTATTTAAATTTTTAAAAGACCTGTAAAAGAGACGTGTCATGGAAGTCTAAGATCCTGTTTCAACGTGTTAAAAAGAAGTTCTTACCATTTTTTATTTGATGTGATGAAAAATATTATTTTATTGAAGAATGTATGGTTGAAAATGAGTAGTAGAGTGAGAATGAAAAATAATATGACTCAAACGGAGCCTAATTAAAAGTTTTTCGAAGTCTATTTTACGAAATCTATAAATCGTCAAACTTTTATACATTTATCCATAATTCCGTTTAGTTATAAATTAAATTGTTTATAAGTTAAAATAGAAAAGCTTTTACGTGACATGAAGACTCCCATGAATTAATTGTTGACGATCTAGTCAAATACAGTGTTCATTTAGAGCATTTGCAAAAGGCTCTTTAAACATAAGGTACTATCAATTTTAAATATTCAACCCTTAAAATTATGCTCTAAGAGATGGTTTAAATTAATATTTTAATTTAGAAAGTGAGTTTGACTCTTTAAATTTGAAAACTCAAACTCACTCTCTATATTTAAATGTATTCAAAGTATTTGAAAGGGAAAAAATATAATAATTTAGTGGGAAACCAGTGAAAATAAAAGGTAGAAAAAAATAATAAATATTTTTTGGGAATAGTAAAATTAAGTATTAAATATAAAGAGCCTATTTGAGTACTTAAAATTTTTTACTCTCTAAATCGTAGAATGCGCTCTTTGAAAATAGAGAATTTTTTTGGAGATTCTCTTGGTCACCGATGTGGTAAGGGAAAATGTCACTACAATCACTAAAAAATTATTGCATGTTAGTTATTAAACTTCAATTTATTTCAATTGAATCACCTAAGTTATACTTTTGTTCCAATTTGATTATTCCGTGTAATCGTTATCAAAATGAAAGGATTCATGACATGGCAATTCATAGCATAGCCATCAATAGAATTTCTGATTCGATTAATAGAACGGATCTAGTATACATGTCATTTATCATTATGGATGACTCACATTTCGAAACTGAACATGCTTGATAACACGATTTGCCAATAATATAAATTGTATCAAGAATTTCGTGAGTTGGACAGTGAAATTCAAATAAAATAAACATACAAGTTTAGTGACTCAATTGAAATAGTTTTTTCTTTGAAAGATTTAAAATGAAATTGAATGACTAACATAAAACAGAGTTGTAAGTTGGGTGACCTCTAGGAAATTTCCCGAGGTGGTAGGTATAGGACTTTTTTTTTTCTTCACTTATCTTATTGGATATAAAAAATACAATAGTTATGTATGGAAAAGTGAGTTGAGTTGGCCAAAAGTCATCCTCCTCCTGTCCCATCTGGACTCGTGACTACATAAATTAAGAAAAGAGGTTCTGGACGGTTCAAAAAGATATAAAGTTGAAATTGATACTCACTTTGATTCTTTTTGCATACCTCTAGGTCCTCTTCCACATATTTTGGTCCAATTAGGGATAGCAATTGGGTCAACTCGCTTGCTCAGCTCGTCTGGGCTCGATCTATGAGTTGCTCGAGCTTGTCTTGTCATGTCAACGAGTCGAGTTGAACCGAAACTCGAAACTCGGGCTAGGCTCGAGCAAAAAGGTGGCCCGAGCCGAGCCGAGCAAAAACTCGACCAAAAATTGAGGATCGACCCGAGTTTTCGGCTCGAGCCTTAGCGGGCCAAGCCGGGCAGACTTCGTTTTCTTTCTTTCTTTTTTTTCTTTTCATGTTAAACTACCTGCACGTTGCAGGCAGTTGCCTGCTCCATGCAGCTATAACTGCCTGCACTAGCAGGCTGCTGTGTATGTTTTATTTTTTTATTTCTTTTCAAAAAATTTTTAACGGGCCGGCTCAGACTCGAGTCCTTACTCCAAAATGGGGCTCGGCCCAAACCTATGCTCGGTGGTTCCGAGCCACGAGCAGTTCGAGCTTTCGAGCCATTTTGTCATCCCTAAACTTGTCCAGGAACGAGCGCGAGCCGAGCCCCAAAAAATTTCGGACAAGCTCGATTGTTGCTGAACCAAGCAGCTCGTGGGTTGTGGGCTCGTTTGAAAATGTAACCAAACAATAATGTGAATACAGAAGAAATATTTACTTTGTCTTCGAGTTCGATAAATATATTTGATAATGCAATCGTGTTCTCTGCTTTTTCAGTTCTATTTTATCGGTTTGGCTTAAAATGAAACGGAAAACTTTACAAGCTGAATTTTTGTATAAAATTTAAAAATCTTTTTTTACTTTTACAGTTTCTCTATACTTTTGAGTGTTTCCACTATCCTCTTGTAACCTAACTTTTGATGTTGATAGGTATGGAGCATGATTGAAAGCTAAAAGGGATATCAAAATCGTGGTTGACTCTGCCATCACTTTACAGCACGTTTTTTAGAAGCTGTGAACACCCACGTCTTATATGGATGGACAATGACAACCACCACTGGAATATCACATATTCACCTACCAATACCGTAAAGGGAATTCTACAGTTGACTACAAAATGGAAGCATCTGTTGATATTTTCATTGACCATATTTAGTTAATTATTTTCAATAGATAAAATCACTTATTTTCATAACAGTTTTGATCCGTGACATTCCTCTTTTTTTTTTTTTCAAGAACTTCAATGAATTTGCAACAGATGATGGTGCAAATAGTAGACAAGCTTCTTTACTTATTTTTATTTTGATTAAAAGTTTATTTCTGTAAAATTGTAGATATTTCTTATTTATCTGTTTACGTTAAAAAGTAAGGTGGCATCTATCAACTCAACTTAGAAGAAACTAAGGAAAGATGAAAAAACCGAAGGGATTGGAATTTGGATTACTCAGAACGATGATAGTGGCTTAATGATAGGTTTGCTAGTAATGTCAGGGCGGTGGTGGAGGTGATAGTGGAGTAAATCAATATCTTTATACATGGCTTAATAAGTCAAGAATCGTCGTTTACACAGGGGTCGAGGGTTGGTCTCTACCACTTCCATAAAGGAGACCTATGTCGTTAAATATTAAGAATTCAAAAATCGCCTTAGAGAAGGAAAGTGACAATCATGCGTCAAGATATTTAGACTCGAAGTTGTGTCGACAACAAGTTGGAATGTTCCTAATCGCTCCAGAGCAGTTAGATGGTATTCTAGCTTAGTTGACAGTACTTGACTTGTCAATAGCTCATAACATGGATATCCCCAATGTGAATATAGCCTAATACATATTTCATGTTTCATCAAAAGAGACCAAATGAAAGAGAGAGCAACATTAATAACGTCGATAATTGATCTAGTCAAAATTCAAACAAGATCTTCAATAATGAAAGTTTCAGAGCTTGTATCCTTGTAATAGGAACAAATCTAGCACAAAGCATACTCGCATAGGTCTTGTCAACATCTATCAACATAATAACCCTCCTAAATCGAGATTGTGCTTGTTTGTAATCTTTGAGGTTATATTTGGTGCACGGTATAATATCGAATTATTCATAGTTTGGGAAAGCTATACCTATATTGATTTATTATTGTATAATCTTCTAATACGTTCTACGATCAATAAATTAATCCCAACTTACACCCAATGAAACGATGAGTTTACACCATATTAAAACTTGTCACTTTTATCTGCATGCAAAACTATGCAATTTGGCACGGGCCAATCCTCGGATTTTGGGAGCCTTAGGCCATCTTCAAATATGAGCCTCGGTAAATATTTAAAAAAAATATATAATAGTAAATCAACAATTATCTTATTACAATCAATCTGTTTTAGAACTTAATTTCCAATAGGCACAATGGCCAATTCATTTAACATTTCTTGTTGTTGACCAAATGTATGATTTTATCAACTTCAACTTTGAGAAACTCCTATCGACGAATGCAACAGTAATTGATATAGTCAATAATATTTTATATGTAGTCCACACATTTGGGAAACAATGGTCCATTTTTATATAGTCTAACTGTTCAATCACATTTTTGGTCTTTTCTAGTGGAAAATTTTTAACAATTTGCAACTTTAGAAAAATAACTCCCGCCTATCAATATCTGAATTTTTGTCATACTTAAAAAATTCTTCAAGTTGATCACACCAACATTTCAAACAATTACTATATGCAGTCAGCAATTTTTTTAAAATCAAATAGAAACTCAAAAGTATTATCTTATTTTTGAAATATGTTATTAAGTGAAGAAATAGGTTGACCAACTATATAAATGTATTATCTCATTCTTGAAGTGTTTCTTTATGAAAAATAAGCTTTTCATGAAAAGTAAGTTCGACTTCCATTTTAGCAACAATTTTTTTAGCAATAATCTTGTCCAATTAAAATTCAGTCTTTCTATATGTTTTAGAAAAGGAAATAAGTACTTTTAAGAGACAGATAATAACATCAATGTCTAGTTCTTACTTTGCAACATTTTGTCTACTTTACTAATGATGGATAATATATTGTATAAAACAACAATATCAAACACGAATTCAAAATTCATAATGTCATAAGATAAACTTTTTGCGGCTCTAAATGCCTATTATCACGTCTTTCCATCAAATATTTTAAAGCAACCTTTATTTTTTGAAATTTGAAATCTTATTGCTTTAACATTTTAAACTTAATTTCTCCAACGTGTTTGTAGCAATGACTTAATGACGTCGGACCTTTCACGTTATCTCGAAAATAACCCTCATTATGCATGTATATCTTATTAGTATTACTATCAGAAAATTGTTAATACAAATTACAAAATTTCAGAGAATTGAATTCGGAGATGAGGATTAAAAATGATTAAACACATAGATAAAATAAAATAAAAGTTGAAAAGGTCACATAACAAGTGTGTTAGCCTAGAATCAAGGGGAAAAACAAAATTGAAAGTCATGAATGCCATGATTTTAATTTAAGTCAAAGTCAAACAATCAATATCAACCACATCTTTCATGGGTCCCACATCTTTTCAACCACACATTTCAAAAACTTCTATCAAAATCCACCTAAAATCTGATTTTATTTTGCACCAAACACCCTCTAATACTTTTTTTGGATTTTTTATTATTTATAAATATAATATATATAATAATTTTTTGGCTCTCTCCAAAGAGGGACCTTAGGCGATCACCTCCCTCTCATATGGTTAGGATTCGACACTTTTTGGCATTTTCAAATCATCAACCTAAACCACAGGCTTACATGCTAATGCAAGTAGAATTTTTTTATAGAAGTAAAATTTACTTATAAATAAATAAGTGAATTTTTGTAGAATAAAAATAATAATTTATACTCGAAAAAGGTGAGTAATCCAAAAATATTGGTAGACCAAACGTAAATTCATTTATAATAAATTTGAAAATAAATAGTTATTTTATCAATTAAATTAAAAGTGAGTTACTTATTTTGATAGTAATGTAATAGTTACTTTTAAAGAGTATCATTTTACTTTAAAGTAAAAAATAAATTATTTTAACACGTGTCAACAAAAAGTAAGTAACTCATACTTAAATAAGTAAATTTTGAAAACAACCAAAATTCCCTCTTCGCTCACATACAAATGCTAACACTCAATAACATGACGAATTTATAAGTAAAATAAATCCAATTTATTTATATTTAGGTAAATAATTAAGTTTTAAAATATATATCTTATACTTATAAATAAATATTGATTAGAAAAAATATATATGAGTAAAAATAATACTTTTATAAGTAAAAAGCTCACTTATATAAGTAAAAACTTATTAGGAAATGAATTCACCAATGAGCAAAATGTTCACTTATAAATAAAAAAATTACATATAACTAAAAAGTCATTTATAAACAAAAACACTTATGTTTAAATTTAAGTAAAAATTACTTATAAGTACAAATTATTTTAATATTCTTTTATTTTTCGATATTTCAATATTTTTTTAATACAGTGTAGCACTAAACATAGAATTAGAATAATCCTCCCCCGCCATAATCCTCCCTCGCCATAATCCTGGTGTACCAAATATGACCTGTAGGGATAAAATGGTCCAATACTTTTTAAATTTATTTATGTTATGATATTCTGAAAGATAATCCATGAAGTTTGGTTGAAATTAGTACTATATTAAATTATTGAATAAATAAATATTAAAAAGTCATTTATTTAAATAATAAAGTTATTGAAACAGTGACCTTGAACTTGAAGAATATTACTAGATTATTTATATTCTAACTCATTAACATTTAATGTTAGTAAAACTTGACTGAAAAAATTTCATTACTTCATTAAAAATTTCAAGTAAACTATAAAAATTAAGGGGCTGTTCTCTTTGTGTTACAATTTTGTGTTTTGAGTTTTGAATTTATTTTGAATTTTATGTTTTGAATGTCCATTTTGAGATTTTTGAATATATGTTCTTTTTGGCATTTTTCAAAATTGTTTTGAAAACACCCAAAACACGTTTTGAAAATTTTGACTTGGTTATAACTGAAAACACAAAAAATGACAATTTGTCGTTTTGAGTTTTCTTTAGAAAATTTTAACTTGTTTTCAAAAACGCGTTTTCAAAAATGGGAAAGAGAACTCGTTTTCACAAGAAAACGGTTTGAAAATGATAAAAAGAACATGCCCTAAACTACACATTTACAATCTACCATATATAAAAGATTTGGATATGATTGACCCTTAATTTTTAATTATAAAATAATTCATCATCAATCATGCTACACAAACAGGTTTAAAAACAGAGGGACACGTGTCGACACATGATTGAACGGTTTAACAAAAATACCGAAATAGATACTATCAATTCAGTCTATCCATCATTTCTATATTTTTGAGCCTGTTAAATCATCATTATTCATTCATCATATATTGTTACATTCACATCACGTTTAACAAATGCAACACATTTTAATTGTATTGAAAGTCTCTAATCTTTATTCAGTGTTTCATTTATGCTTATAACATTTTTTTTATCACATTTTTACCCTTACATTTTATTAATTAGCAAAAATTACCCTATAGTTCTTGTTAACTTGCTTTAAAAGAAGGAACGAATATTTAGTCATAATTTGTTTTTTCTCATTTAACATCTGTTTGATAACTATTAATTTATTTTATGGAAATAATATTTGTGATGGCATTTTTAGTTTTTATTGGACTGGGACTATAATTATAAATTTGTTGCGGTATATTTATTGAAAATATATTTTAATTGATATGTAATTATAATGTGGTGAAGTAAGTAAAATTCGTAGGGGTTACTTTTAAAAAGGAAAAAAAAACAAATACTATCACTTAGCCCCTACGCCACCACTAAATCTTCATCCTCTCCACCCTCCACTCCCACTGGCCGGAAAACGAAATCCCACCACAATCAAAAGTTCATTTCCGACCCCTTCCTTGCCTTCAACCCACCTCGCCAAAATGAAGTTTTTCTTTCTCGAATTAAAAATCATTTTTTCTTTTCTGTTTTTCATTCTCAAGAAAATGAATAATATACAGTAATCTATAGTACCCTATTAAAGGGCAAAAAAGGAAAAGAACAAGAAATCCAAAGGAGAGAAGAAAAATAGCAGCTCGAAAGTAAAGTCTCTACCATTTCGGTTCGGTATTTTGTTCATTTCTTGGAAGTAAGTGTTTATCTGGTCTAGAGTTAACAAATCATGTTTAATTTCATGACCCTTTGGTGAAATTCTTTTATGAAGTCAAAAGTTTCAGCTAGAGCAAAGTTTTGAAGGAAGGAAAATATTGAAAGCTACAGAAAATGTAAAGGCTGAATGGTTCCGCAGTAATCAATGCAGAAAACGCACATGTGGTGGGTTTGTGAGAAAAATCATGTAATTGTAGATTGGATTGTAACTTCATGGGGAGTGAAACATTAGGAAAGAAGTCTGAAACAACAAATTGTGAGGTTTTTCCAGAATCTATTAACTTTTTTGGGTTTGTTTTGTAAAATTACCATCCTACCCTTTGAAAATTGATTTAAATTTGGTGAATGTCATTTTTTTGGTCAACCAACCCGTCCATTTAGAATTATGCTACTTGTACATAAAAAAAAAAAAAAAGTACGTAATTCATTACGTAAAATCATGTAGACAGAAAAGATGGATAGAAAAGCTAATTGCAAACTTGCAAATGATATAATGATATGCGACATTACGTAAAGTTTAATATACATGTAGCAAAGTCCAAGCAGATTAAATTCTCCTAAGTAGAAATGCAAATGAAGAACTCTAAGACCGGGAAAAGAACTAGGATACTCAGGACAGTAGTCGAAAACTGCAATTATAAAATAGAGAATCAGTTCATAAGTTTCCTTTAATTTCTATTTTCTACAATATCAAGATTGACACAAACGCGAAATTTAAGCTGCACTCAAAAGGAAGCTTGTTATTCCAGTTGCAAATCAAAATATGCTTAAAAACATCGACTGAAGGTCGCAAAGGAAATAAATGCCCAACCGGAGATGCCAGAATCAGGGCTCATCAAGTATATAGTAACACGTGTTACCAAATTTAAGCAAAATAAAAGCATATAGCAAAATATAAGTGTAAGTTTGTACCACACCACATTCACTTGACTACGCATATCTTGATAACAGATGCAGCTCCAATTCGATGCAGCGCCACAACAGCATCGCCTGACTGGCACAGTCCTTTCTTAGTGGCAGATTTCAAGGCAGCTTCCAAGATTTCTTCAGTTGATTCTGCATCAGTTGCTTTTGCAGATCCTTCAGCAAGGATGGGTATCAATCCCCTGTATATCAGACCATGCCTAGCCGGTGTTTCATCACTGACAGCCCAATCAAATGAATCTGTGGTGAGAACTGGAACGACAACTGATAAAATTGGAACTGATGGCCTATATTTTGCAACTAACTTCGCTGTAGTCCCGCCACGTGTCATCACTACAATGAGTTTAGCTCTAGCCTTGTTTGCAGTGCGCACAGCTGATGACGCCAGAGACTCCAATGGGCTCATTGGGAGTGGGGTGGACCTAATCATCTCCTTGAAGATCGCTCCATAGTCGAGTGAAGACTCTGCTTCGATACAGATTTTAGCCATAACTTTTACAGCAAGCTCGGGATAAGCCCCAGCAGCACTCTCCCCACTTAGCATAACACAATCAGTACCATCCAGGACAGCATTAGCTACATCGGTTGCCTCAGCACGAGTGGGTCTTGGAGACTTAATCATGGATTCAAGCATCTGCGTGGCGGTCACAACAGGCTTGCCAACAAGATTACACTTATATATCATCATTTTCTGTGCCAGGAAAATCTTTTCAACAGGAATTTCCATTCCAAGGTCACCGCGCGCAACCATGAATGAATCTGTCTCTCGAAGGATTTCATCAAAGTTAACCACTCCCTCCTGATTTTCAACCTTCAAATAAAATCCAACAATCAAATAAATAAATAAGACCATCCATTTTATCACTTGCCAAAACCGATCGATCCCCTATGGAAAACTATTAGGAGGAATGAGGAGATATAAAATATTACTAGAAGCATGTGTAAACAATTGGCACGATATGCTAGTCTTTTCTTCCCGTTCTCTTATCCTCCAATAAAAACATAAATAAAAAATCACCAAAAGAAAATTGGAAAAGAATTTACATACCTTTGACATTAACTGTATACGCTTAGCATGAGGACCAAGAACCTTACGTACGTTAACCAGGTCAGAGCCTTTGCGAACAAATGATAGAGCAATCATATCAATGTTATTAGGAACACCCCATTGCAGGATATCTTCCTTGTCCTTATCTGTAAGTGTAGGAAGATCCACTACCACACCAGGTAAATTGACATTTTTCCTCTCCCCTAGCATAGCAGTATTTTCACAACGGCATCTCACCGTTCCAGAAGCTGGATCACATGACAGAACAGAAAAGGTGATAGTACCATCTGCACAAAGAATAATATTTCCAGGCTTCAAGTCAATAGGTAACTTCTGGTAGCTCATTGAGATCATTTCTTCATCTCCTTTTATGCTGTAATCAGTGGTTACAGTGATTTCCTGGCCTTCTTTGAGTTGAATAGGTTTTCCATCCTTCAAGAAACCAGTTCGAATCTCAGGTCCCTGCATAAATAATGACACACTGTTCAGCTCCAAGCAGTAACAAGAAGTTGAAAATGACAGTTTACAATTATCCTGGAGAAAAAGGCTATCTAGGGATGGAAGCAATTAAATCAATGAGATTAAGATCAAATCCAAAACTAGACATCTATCATTCATAAACATGGAAACACTTCAGGCAGTTGATTAATTCTCAAACAATCCAAAGGCAAGACAAAATTCAATATCTTTATGGAAACACTTCAGGCACGTTTGATTTGTGTCTCAATTTTTAGTTTTGAGTTCATTTTCAGTTTTCTATTTTGAGTGTTTATTTTAAGATTGCTAAAAACCCGTTTGATTTGTCATTCTGAGACTTGTTTCAGGTTAAAATCAGATTTTAATCTAAGTCAAAGTCAAACAATTAATATTAACCACATCTTTCATGAGTCCAAAGGTTTTTCAACCACACATTTCATAAACTTCTATTACAATCTACTAAAAATCTAATTTTAATCCTCTCCAAGCACCCGTTGAATAAACAGAAAACTGAAAAATAGTTTTGATTTTGAATTTTGAAAAATTGTTTTATAGCATTTTATTCTATGAAATTTGATTATTCAAAACAATTTTATGTTAGTATTATATAAATTTAAAGTCGGTAAATCTTACAATATTTTTTATCTGCTGCAAAAGCAAGACAAAAACAAAAAATAAATTAAGTTACAAAACATAGGAAATAAAAAATAAAAATTAATGACATGGACTAAGAATTTTTTATCTATATTCATTTATCTACATTTTTTTAGAATTTTTATGTAAATAATAAAGAGCTTGAACTATTTTTATTTTTTATTTTTCCAGAATTTTTTAGAATTTTAGTTTTTCAAATTTTTTACTTTTTTTTTTATTTTTATTAGAATTTATCAATTTTTTTAAAAAATTTAAATTTCAGAATTTTATATTTTTATTTCTTAGAATTTTATGAATGTTATTTAAACTCTTAATTCCCATGTTTTGAATGTCATCAGAATTTTCACTGAAAATATCAAAAATGCTTTTTGAGTTGTTTTCAAAATGCATTCTCAAAAATATCAGCCCAAACAAGTTTTGAGTGTTTTGCAAAAGGAAAGCTGAAAACATCAAACTAAGCACACCTTTTTTTTTTTTTAGACAAAAAAATGTACAAGTCATATAATGCTAAACCATGCTTAAATTTGTAAAAAAAAAAAAGGATAATATTAAAAGTTGGTTCATGTAGAACTAGATGTGTGTGTGTGTGTGTGTGTGTGTGTGTGTGTATTGAGAAATGCAAGGAATGATAGAATTTTGTGTCTAAACAAAAATAAAAGAAGTGTTGCCCCAAGTGGATGGAACCTCGATGATTTTCTTAAAACATTTCTGCAGTTTGGCTGCATCCAACTTTGGTGTTATCTTCAATAAAATAACA
The DNA here is from genome assembly GCA_903798385.1 of Fraxinus cuspidata. Lineage (NCBI taxonomy): Eukaryota > Viridiplantae > Streptophyta > Magnoliopsida > Lamiales > Oleaceae > Fraxinus > Fraxinus cuspidata. Next base: position 17,894 of record CAIGRP010044739.1, read on the forward strand.
AAAAAAAAATGGTTCAGATAAAAAAGGAAAGAAAGAAGCGATTCAGAATCTACAACGTTTTGTTTTTTCTCAGCACTTTTTCCGTTGTCTGAGAACTAAGCAGCATTTCCCCTAATATCATTTGTGCAACTTTTTGTGGAAAATAACTAGCAAGTTTCATCATATATTGTGGCCGGCAGTGGCAACATCGCGAACATAATGCCTGATTTTACTTCTTTGCTCGATTACTGAACAAGGTGATGTGTTCCTTTACGGACACTTTTACTTACCTCTCGATTTCCACCCTAACAAAGCACAGGCTAAATTATTTACATCTTTGATTTAGACATCATAACTTGTATAAGAAACAGAAAAATGGCTATATAATTACTTCACGTTGTCTAATATATTAACCCGACATCATCTCTAGCAATAAAAGAATTTTCAATAATTGATTTCATCATTGAATATTCAAATCATAAAAAAGGTCATTTATCCTTGGGGACTAAAACAAGCAAACATTAATATGAAACTAACATAAGATCTTAGAAACACGCTATGCAGAAAAATCAAGTTCATCAGCTCAAATCACAAAACTTCTCATAGTGAAAAACAGGTGCATATTTAAGTAAATGGATCTCAATACACAAATGTGAGTGCGATACAGACCTTGGTATCAAGCATGACAGCACAAAGGATTTGAGTGTTCTGCATAGCAATCTTGAGGTTGTCCAGAGTCTCCTGATGGTACTCATGGGTCCCGTGAGAAAAGTTGAACCTGGCAACGTTCATTCCGGCTCTAAGGAGCTTCTCCGCCATTGGCACTGACCGAGACGCTGGCCCCAAAGTGCACACAATCTTTGTCTTGGGGACACGGCCATCATTTGGAATCCCCTTCAAAATTCCCTCAATGTCTATGTTTGCCATTTTCACTTCCCAGTCTTTCTATTGGCACACAGTATTCAGTCCAGTACACTACCTATCAGTGAGAGCAAAAACTCATATTAGCAATATAAAGATCAAAACAACTTACCATCGATGCTATCAACGTAACAAAAGCAAACTGGAAAAGTAAATACAGATTCGAACAAGTGATAACGAAATCATACATGAATCCTACTAAAATCATTATATTCATTGATGTTTTCCTTTCATTTTGGGGGCAATTTGTCAAGTATAAGATTTAAATAAAAGTCTAAATGCTTTTGCAGACTCAAAATTATCATGCCCAACTTGCCTTATCAACAAATTCAACCCCGGACCCAAAAAGAAATGTAGAAGAACAGTACATAAATAAAATTTGAAGAAGGATCTGAGAATTTCACAAGTAACAATTTTCTACATTTACTTCAATTTATCAACAAAAATATAAAAATTACAACGTGAGTGGTTCATAAGAAGGCAGTTTTCGTATACAAAAACGAAATATACAAATACTTCACAGAAAATACAGGAATTTCAACAAAACGAAAAAAATATAAAAATACGGCAACAGAACTTTCAGATCTACCACCACCCAAAAACTATTTCAAACAGAAACAAAATAGAAATTACCAATATAAGAGAGAAAATAGTATTTAGAATGAACTTTGCGAAATAGGTAAACAAATAATTACACTCACCACGGAAGAGTTTGAGGTTGAAGTAGAGGAGCAGCCCACAGATTTTGTTTTCTCAATGTTCGAGCTGAAGATTCGAGTTTGCACGCTGTAGATATCAAAGTAACTACAGTGAGCGGTTTTAAGGGTATAATGCCTTGTGGATCTTTGAACAAATTGCAGAATATGCCTACACCATGTTTGGTGGCGAATCTTTACCACTGTATTGTAAGTAAAATTAAGAAATTAAAAGTTTTTTTGTTAATTATAATTTAAAAATAAGTGAGTTGCTTCTTCTTTCCTTTTTTTTTTTTCCACGGCCTAATTCTTCTTTCATTATAAGTTGAAGTTAATATCTAAAAATTATTTTCGAAATAAGTAATTTACTTTATTTAAAGAAAAGATGACATATAGTAGTAATACAAACATGTTTATAAATAAAGGTAGTCATTGAACTTTTAGTAAGATTTTAATTGAAATCTAAACTTAATTTATCTCAATTAGGTACTAAATTTGAATTTAGTGATAAATATTAATATTCTAGCCCCTATCTTCGTCCATCTGGCGAATATCATATAGTTATTAGTCATATGGTAATTGATTTTCTATATAATCACTTCGTAGGACTCTAGATTAAAAATTAATTGCGTGTATTGTTATTTTAACACTTTTATAACGTGACGTTATGGTAAAATTGACATATTACTTAGTATTTGCATGAAAAATTCGGTTGGTAAATTGGCCATAGCGATTGCATAGAAAATTCATTGTGATACACTGTTAATTGAGTAAAGTTTATCAATTTAGAATAGTAACTTGACGAAGTGGTGCAATTTGAAATTAAAACTAAAGTTTTGTATCCTAATTAAAAATTTACTGAGAATCCGAGAAATTTAATGCAAAAACTAAAGTATACTTTAAAGTCTTTTTTTTTTATCTATGAACCCTCAGCCGCTACTTGTGAGTGCGCACCGAATAAAACTCGCTCCATGTGCAGTAGCCCGCAAACCACATAAAAGAGATAAATCGCACTAAGCATGCCTTATACACGAGCTCGATCGAGTAAGTGTTGACACGAGATTCACCACAAATTCGACCACCTCTAAAAGGGTACTTTAAAGTCATTTTTATTTACTTTTAAGTGGTTGCCAGTGAGGAAAACTTAAAAGAAAGCGTCGTGGGCCTAAGTGAGGACAAATGAGGTGGTTGAGTGTCCAAGACTCCAAATGCCGCATCCCACGTGAAAAAGACGCAAGAATATTGTCCAAAAACAAGACATCATCAACATGACAGCGTTAAATATCTCTATTTTCATTCAACTTTTTTTATTTCGTTGTTATTACTTATTGAACTTTAAATGCCCTTTGAGATGTCGCTTGAGTTTTTCAATATTTCTCTTGTTGACCTCTTTTTTGCACTGTTAACGTGGACAACAGATACTCGCTACTTGCATTCTTTCGAGCTAATTCCAACATGCGTTGAACGATTATCAATCAACAATAAAACAAGGTTTATATATATATATATGGATTATAGTCAATAATTTTGCATTACCTCTAAATGATACAAATGAAGATATTTATATTTTTACATGTGCAATAGTAACCATTGGATGAGAGGACAATTGGATTCATCTCCTCTACCAAAGCAACATCTTATCAGGGGCGGATCCAGGACCGGATTCAAGATCGGGTTAATACGTAAAAATAATAAAATTACACAAGAATTTTTTTTTTTTTTTTACAAATTTTTTTTCCTACTACAAAAATAAATGGGCTTAGGCTGGGCCGGGCTATAGCCCGCCCCCTCTTAAATGCGCCCCTGCATCTTATGTATTAATTTTGACTCAACTAGCTTGTAGCACATTAAATGTACAAAAAAAGAAGGCGGTCACCCCATACCCTATGCTGACGATTAACCTTTTTACTCATTACAACAGTCCAATTAATCATTCTAAAAGGATTTCATAAACTTAAAATCTTCAAACGTGGACGGTGGATCGACACAGGCCTTAGTTGAGTCTTGGATTCCTCTTTGTTGTACATCGTCACTTCGGCAAACAAATTTCGTTTGGACATCAGATTTGCCTTTTAACATATGGGCTTCGACAATCGAATTGTCTGGAAGAAGGTGCTTCGGTGGGTCGGCTACGCCACGTGGTGACCCTACTCCACGTTGAATGCCACATGACTCTGACAGAAGGTGCTTCAACGGGTCGGCTGAGCCACGTGAGAGCCTGGGTGATGAGGCGTAACGTCTCTTGTTATTGATTATATTAAAATGTTATATACGAAGTTATGAACGTAATGACATAATAGGTGGAATGATATAACCCTTGTTTGACACCCTTTAATTTATTTCAATTTTTGCTACATGATCATTTTTAATTAGATATTCACATAATAAAATATTCTACACGTATCAAAAAAATTCCCTACTTTTAACCACAAATTCACCTAAAATACTACTCAAAACTCTTTTTTTTTTGGGGGGTTTAAAACAGGGGTATAATATAAGCTCATTCGCCGCTTCACCATTCACCATTTTAAAAGTTAACATACTAGATGAAACAGTAAATATAATATTGTTTTAGCAAGTTCATCAAGTTTATTGACTTTTAAAACGATGAGTAACGGAGTGACGAATATAATTACAATTTAGTAAGTTCAATAACAATTCAAGGAATTTTAAAGTTTAACAGCAACTGGTAAACCTTTGAAAAAGTTTAGTGACAACTCGAAGAACATTTAAAGTTCAATGACGATTAGGAAAGCTAGCATTTGATGCATGTACCAACACTGGATGGATGTAGAGGTAACAACACGGCATCAATAAATTGTGCGTTTAATGTATTAAGTGCTTATTTGAAGAGAAAACAAAGAATAACTAACGAGAAGAAAAAACTAGTGAATTTTGTTATAGATAGTAGTATCAAAATAAGATGGGTTTATTAGTTCATGTTTTCTTTAATAATCATTACGTACATTTAAAAGTTCTAAAATTTAGCAAACGCGAAAGATTTATCTAGACCCTGTTTTGTAGACTAAATTAAGATTTTTAGTAGATTTTGATAAAAGTTGATAAAATGTGTAGTTGAAAAGTTGTGGATCTCATAAAATGTGTGATTAAAATCAATTGTTGAATTTGACTTGAAATTTTAATTGATTTTTAATTCAAACCAAACAAGGACCTAATTATGAACTTGGCAAAAATCACATTCACGTACAAACTCAACACAGTGTGACAAGCTTTCAAATTTAATGAATTGAAGATACTTTCCTTTGATACACATCTACACTAGAGCAAGTCTATCTAGAAAGTAACAAGCGTGACAAGTTTACTACTCAGTTATTTTATGACGATCCGATTTTTTTATTATTATCATTTTTTTTTTCAATTTTCTACACCTTCCTTTTTGTCTTTTTCTTATTTCCAATTGATTTTAAAAGATGATGATTGTTGACTAGTGACACGTGAAATTTGTATTCGACCATAATTATTCTAAAATTAAATGCATAAACTTCACTAATTATCACTGTAGATTAAGCAAAATTTCAAATTGAGCATTAGTCTTTTTGTAATTTATTTAGTCGCTAAAGTTAAATAATGTTGTCTTGTATTAATCTTGTCACTTCAAATTTTTGTACCGGTCAAATTGTAGTTTGCTCGACAAGATTAATATTGTCTTGTATTGATCATGAAAGAATGTAGTATATTACGAGACAAATGTCCATAAAATTCTGTTAGCACCAATGAGGAAATTTACAGTTACATACTTCATCGTTAATCTCTTCATTCTATTTCTATTTTCTTCGTTCTGATTGGCCAAGTTGAATTTTCGACTACACAAATGTCATCATCTCCATTAATGATTTTTTTTAATCAACTCTATAGATGACAAGCTTTATTAATCACAAAATTTAAAAATAATACTAAAAAAAGTAGATAAAAACATATCTCATTTAGAGGGGGAGAGTACAATTACGGGTTAAACTATAAATTATGCTACTTGTATATAAAAAAATGTACATATTGGATTACATAATATGATAGAGAGGGAAAATATTGAATGAAAAAATTGATTATGTTTTAAATTGATAAATGGTAAAGCGTCATGTGTCATTATGTAATTCATTATATAAATCTTGATGTATATGTAAAAAGATTCTTAAACTACTATACTTCATGTGCCCTAACCTTAATCATCGTCGTTATATATCAAGCGATCACTTTCAAATTCTCTATGAGATCGTGTAAATATGTATCATACACTGCATTCAAAAAGTTCTTAATTTCATCATAGTCTTGCGTATCCCAAAGCATTCCAAATCAATCTACCTCACAAAATCATAAAACCTACAATCACATGCTATTCAGATACGCCTTACACATCTTTCGATAGAACATTCACAAGTCGCAAGCTTCCAAACTCCTCCATCGTTGTGAAAATGCGAAGATTTGAACCACATTTTATGAAATTCACAACTTTTATCAACTTTTTAATTACACATCATTAACTTTTATCAAAATATATTAAAAATCAAATTAACATTCAAATCAAACCTGGGCGTATCAGCTGTTATTAGTTACGCGTGGAAACCTCAATGCACAATGCAAAACTCCGAAACAGCCACCTGCCAAATTCATGGCATCCATTGCACGTTTTCATGAGCCGCGTACTCACCATGCAACCCCTATGATTCCATATATAGATTCCCCTCTACCAAACGATGTTAACATCTCATGATGGCGCTTTGCGGTCACTTTTTCAGTCCTTTGCGCCACCGTTGTGGCAGCGTCCAACTACTACGCCACCATCACCACGGTGGAGATGAAAGATACTATCAGAGATTATGAATAAGCACATCATCTTGTTTATTAGATGGTGTTGGCGTCTGTTTAATGAATTATGTTGAACTTTTGGTCTTTAATTTACCAGTCTGTCTATTAGCAGTTTTGCATATGCTCCTGCAATTTAATATCAAATCGGAAGATTACAAGTTTTCGAATTTGAATTCGAATTATTAATACCAATGTTCAAAATTTTAATGAGCTAAGTAAATTAGCATGCACGAATTAGAAACACCAGCGGACATTACAAGAGTTTAAACCAAAAGTATTGAAATTTGAGCATATCCATTAACGAGAGGCAATATTTAAAAACGAGTTATCATTTGAATCCCAAGTCAACAGCGATATATCAAAGATCATAATATAGTCGAAACCATCGAGTAGGAGCACGATGCTAAGAGTTGTTGGCTCGAGCAGCAGCTCTCTCTAATGCCTTCAATCTATTTGCTTCCATGCGAGCTTTCTGGTCCTCTGAGATCTGAATTTGATTGCTGCTACTACCTCTATTATCCTCTACTGTTTCATTTGTGCTCTCTTTGCCTCCGGATGTATCTTTAACACTCCCGGCTTGAGATACTTCCTGCCAGGTGATTAACAGATCCATACACAATCAAAATTCTTTCCCATATTTAAGCTGAAAGCAGCCAAGTGTGAAATAAATTTGTTTCTTAAATTCAAGTGACTATAGAGAAGAAATTGAAGGAAACATTTCGAACTCACTTCGATGGCCTTTTCCAAGATACCATGAGGAATATCTTCCTGAAAATTATCAGTGTCATGGTTTGGCAAAGTATCTTCCTCAACAAAAAATGGCTCTTCAGGAGGACCCTGAGCATCTGTAAAAGCAGGAATTTTCGGTGAGAAACTGCAAGAATCAGCACAATACTACGAAAGTTATTTCAATCCCAAATTAACCATATTCCTAAGAAAGTTATTACTCCTTCAAATTTCTTGTGGCAGCTGGTACAAAACCGAAGTACAAAAATCCCTTTAAAGGCATGGTTAAACACTTGACTGTCAGTAGCACATCTACTAAACAAGCTAAAAACATTTTAACGACATTGTATCACAGCCAAGGCGTGAATTAAGCAATACTCTTTAACATTTTGTACTTAAAAAGTGGAATAATATTCCTATATCATGCCTCTGTCAACAACCAGATTTCTTATGAATTAACGTAGAAATAAATATTTCAAACCACAGCATTAGAAAATTGTTTAGCTCGATAAACCCCCAGCGTGGTCACTGTGTCTCTTCTTCATCTAATTTTATAGCTGCTTCTGGAGACAATTGAGTTTATAATTTCGCCAAGCTTTTGTTGCATCATCTAACGTGGCTTATGAAACTTCTGTGTTCTGTTTTAGGTAGTACAATTCTTCTTTCTCATGTTAGAGACTGTTGGTGCTTGAAGATTGTTGTACAAATAACATCAATTACCCTTTTTTGCCGTTCATACTTGGTATATTATACATTGAATTTCAAGGACCACGAACAGGAAACAGAAAGAATGTTAAGAAAAGTGGGACGAGATGATTAGCCAGTAAATGCGTGTTGAAGAGAAGGATAAAGTATATGCAGGCTATCTACTCTGATAAAGGAAATCATATGAGAAGATTTCATTTTTTGCTCCAAAATCTATTGTATTTGAGCAATTAACAACTAAATATAGTAAAGGCTAAAATAAGTCTCTTGTTATAACGGTAGCTAAATGGTGTTGGGTACCTTGATCGTGAGTTGGGTTTTCTTGTTGAACTTGAGGCTCGTGCAGCTTTGCTGGATCTTCTCCATGGGCAACTGTGTCTCGTAATTCTCTAATGCAGCGCTAATTGAAGAAATAGTAAAATCCATACAAATAAAATGGCAAATTATTTTCAAGACATCAAAGGTCACAATGATTTGATATTTATATTTTTCGATGTAGATGAATAGCAGTTTCTTATTTTATGAATCTCCAACAGGTATAGCCATATAATTATTTATAGAAAAATTGAGATTCACAACCTTTGTTTCTTAACTTTTACCCAATGAATCATATCACAACCTTCCCAGCTCTCAGAACCATACAGGAAAAGCAGTTCTCAATCTCATATGATTCAATAGTTTTACAAAGATCTCACAGAAAGGATCATTTATTCAGATTTGGCATTTCTACACAGATCTCAATCCTTTACATATGCTTCATGAAGAGCACAATAATTCAGGCCCCTAAGAATATAAAATCAGGTAAAGATGAAAAAAAAAAAAACTCCAACTATCAAAAAGACAAAAATGTTTTGTTGATCTTATGTCTAGTATCCTCGATCTCTGATGCATGCACACAACACAAAACCTTAACATGAAAAACAATTATAAAACAGCATTTGTAATTCTCCTAGTTCAAATTCTTTGCTCATATCAATAATAGCTTTAACTATGACCATGCAAAGTGGAAAAGGGAAAGGGGTAGCATGTGTGCATCTGACAAATAATAATCACTTATACATGCAAAATAAATTTCAATAAAAGTAAAAAATGTCTTACCCTGACACGGTTTGTTGTTCCAACTTGTTCCACCTTATGCACAAATTGATCAAAGGAATAGTAGGGGAGCAAACGTGAATGCCATTCAGCATACAGGCCAAGAAGGTGCCGCAGATCATTAACCTGCAGAAATGTTGTTAATATGCTTGAAAGGTGAAAGACTCATCAGTGAGCCAAATGAAAGGGAAAGATTAAGACAAATAACCATATCCTGAATATCTCTTGTTGTGGCTCCAATATTATGTACAGAAAATCAACAAACAAACAAGGTTTTCAAGAAGGCAATAACACCATTAAGGGCGAACTTTCAGTAGCAGACAATTTTAAGGAAAACTGCATGATATTTGACTTTATGTTTAAGAATGCCTTTGATTCATCAATGCAATTAGAATATATTCTAGGGCATGAAGTTGAAGCAAGAAGTTTCTGAGAAAATGAAACCAAAAAGTTTGAAGATCATGTATGTTTACTTTGCCAATGTAGATGGCCTGAGTTAAAAAGCATTGGTCGCCAACTCAGGAGTTAATGATGATTGTTAACGATGCCATTTGGGAAACAAGGAGAGAACTGAAGTGTGTTTATAATCATTGCAAAACACAAAAACGATTGGCAATCATATATATAACTGTGGACGTGCAAAAATGAGATCGAAAAAAGATGATGTCCTAAAATCTTTGTAACTGATACTCAACCCCCTAGTTATTTGAATTCTAAAATATCGACAAGCATCTAACAGAAGGGTTTTCCCAAATATAGTACTTGATTTGGCGGCATACTTCATCATATTTTTCAAGTATCACGCCTCTGTAGCACGGACACTTCAATTAGGGTAGCGTGTCCGTGTCCGACACGTGTCGGACAAGAGTTGACACCGACACTTCTAGGACACTCTACCGTAATTATTTTTCTTTTTATATTAAAAATATCATATATTATTAATTCAAAGTTATTAGCAAGCAACAAATAGGTACTCATATTTAAAAAATTTTAACAATAAAAATTAGTAACAAGTATTAAACTAAATTTATACTGTATAAATGAAGAATTTTTAAAAATTTAATCAAGGTGTTGATGGCGTGTTATGTCTGTACTTTTTTTAAAAATCGCGTGTTGACGTATCCAACACGTATCGTGTCGGACACACGTGTCCTTGTCTGTACATCATAGTATCACGCGATGGCCTTAAGTTTAAATATATTTCAACCATGAGTGTTGGGGAATTCCATTTGTCATGGGAAAAAACCTGCACCAACTGACAATCTAATATCGCTATATGCAGTTGTCATCTACAACTATAAGTCATAATTTTCCACTGTTTATATAATTTTATGAAGTTTCCATTCTAATTCGTGTAACCATCGGAAGTTTTCCAATTTTTAACTTTGCAAACACTAGGACAATATCAAGCTTATTACTTTGGCATGATTTGAATTCTCAAGAATTTCAGTTCTCACAATTGCATGCTCGTGGGAGTTTTGATTGGGTAACAATTAAGCTTTAAATGAGTATAATAAAGGACAAAGACAAGAGGCGAATTTTATGAGTCTGTACCACTATAACCTCTTGAACATCATCAATTGCTGAGACTTAGTTGTCCAACAAAACTCAGCAGCCAAATGTCCATAAATAACCATTCCTTAAGTACCAATTCCTTCATAACATCTGCCTCAATATCCCCCAAGAGATAAGATCCTTGAGAATTTTTAATAATTTAAAGCGTTCGCTTTATCTGACAATTATCCTACCTCATAAACAATACATTTTCCATCAACACAAGATACAAAAATCTTTTTGGATTAAATTTCACTTCAATGACTCTAATTTCTACTGGGAAAGACAACCAAATTAAGCAACGAAGGAAGCGAGAAGTAGTAAATGTAAGAAGAATAGTTATTGGGGAAAAATTGACCTCGTGACCACGGCCGCGGCATTTGAATGCGCGAGGAAAGTGGCGAAGAACGTAGCCGAGCCCATCATTGGAGAGGAGGAGATCTGGGGTTAGCTTCGGCCTCTTTCTGGGTGCTTTTTTGGGCTTCTCAGCAGTGGATTTTGAATTAAATGATGTGGGTCTCGGGTTAGCATTGTCGTGGGTAGTAGCAGGATTGGAATTGGAAGATGGTGGGATATTGGAAGTGGGTTTTGAAGGGCAATCACGGGACCAATGGCCTGGGCGGCCGCACTTATAGCATCCAGTTGGAGCTGCAGATGCGGCGGCGCCACTACTCTTCTCCATTTCTAGGATTTTTTCCACAAATGTCACTATTCTATGAATTGAGATGCCGTCGTCAATTGATGGAGGGAGACTTAGCCAAGTTTTGGCGGGAGCATAAACGTATGGGGAAATGAGATTTGGGTTTGGGCTTCGGACAGAGCCCAATTATGGGAGGCCCACGGACATTTAATAGCTTCTTTTTGCTGTAAAGTGAAATCTCTATAAAATAATAATTTAAACATATAAAAATTAATATTTTAGAAAGGTTATAGTGAAACATAATTTAAATAAATGTTCAATAAATTAATATTTTATTTAAATATAAATTTTAAATCTTGATTCAAGCCAGTATATTAAATTAATAATCTCGCGAAACATATAATAGAATAATTTTATTTAAAATCTTTTAAAACCCAATGCAAAATATAAAATAACAATTTGTTAAATACATAAGATTTCATACTATGTATTAAGCCCCTGTTTGGTGAATATTAAAATCATTTGTAGTAAATTTTGATAAAAAATGATAAAATAGGTGGTTAAAAATTGTCAATCAAATTGTAAACAAAGATTGTACAACTAGCTTTGTTCCTTTGATATCTGGGCGAATAATAGCCTATTTCAGCAAGAGTTGCAGCTTTCATGCTGATTTGGACACCTTTTTGAAGAGATGAATTATCATAGTGTGATTAAAGTGAGGTTAAGTGGCTAAAAGAGGGTGACACTAATCGAAATTGTGCTTTTTCCATCAGCTAAAGCATATACAAAAGCCTCAAAACGTATCATCTTGGCTATGTATTGTGGCTAGCTTGCTGATGATTCGACCCGGATAACGGATGGTATTCACTGATGCCACGAGTAATCGTGTTGTTGATTACGATGTCCTTGTTGATATTGTTCCGTCCTTAGTCTCATCTAAGAATGTTGTTTTAACCGGTGTTCCTTCTTATTCGAGAGAATGTCCTCCCACTCTATCTGATCCAAATAGTGCTGTGGACCAGATGAATTAAGTGATAAATTCTTTCTTATTAAACTTTAGAGGGAGTTCCCTAAATCAAACCAAACTGGCCAAGAAATTGTATACGTGGAATGTATTTATTAGGATAACGACTATTTAAAAAGAACACGTGAAATTCATCTTAACTGATGAAATATATGACTGCACCTAAGAGTCAAGCTACTGATGTATTAGACAATGACGAAAAATAACATCAAAAATTTATTCAAGATATAGCCGAGTGTTCAGGTAAGATTATTAATAACTTTTTAGGAAGAATAATATTGTATTCCATGAAATATGCGATTAATAAATGTATGATTATTATAAATGTGTGGTTAAAATTAATATTTAACTTTGATCAAATAAAAAAAAAACTTTTTAATGACTTCTAATGTTTGACAAACAAAAGCATAGAACCCCTTTTCCTTTTCAAAAACAATATCCATATATACAAAACCCCCTTATACATCAGATAAATGTATTATATCACTCACTTTAATTTAAAATGAAAATGAGAAATTGATAACATTTAAAAAGAGGAGAGTATTTGCACTCTTCCTGTGAACCGTGGCACCAAGTAAAATGGTCAGGCAGCATTCAGAGACCAATCACAATTTTGATACACAATATTAATTGGGCCCCCGTCATTCAAAAGGTGTGTCAAAAGGCCCGCCTTAGATGCATCCAAGTAATTTATGATCCACTTGGGAATTTCTTTTTCTTGCCCAAAATCTGCACTGTACCTGTAGGACAAAAGATCCACAAAAGTAAAGTTAATGAAGTTTATATGGTATAGCCACCGTTTGGATACATATTTATCAAATCAAAAATTAATTCAATATTACACGAATTTGTATTTTCTATTCATTATTTTTCACACATCTCATGGGACTACTGCTATTCTTATTTATAAACTATTTATATGTTTGTCAAACGGAGGCTAAGGGGCTGTTCTCTTTGTGTTTCAGTTTTGTGTTTTGAGTTTTGAATTCATTTTGTGTTTTGTGTTTTGAGTGTCCATTTTGAGATTTTTGAAAATGTGTTCTTTTTGGCATTTTGAAAAATTGTTTTGAAAACGTCCAAAACGCGTTTTGAAAATTTTGACTTGATTATAACTGAAAACACCCAAAACGACAAATTTGTCGTTTTGGGTTTTCTTTATAAATTTTTCACTTGTTTTCAAAAACGCGTTTTCGAAAACGGGAAAGAGAACGCGTTTTCACTGTTTTGGAAAATCGAAAACAGAAAACGGCTTGAAAATGGTAAAGAGAACGGGG
>CAIGRP010044740.1:0-14878 GCA_903798385.1 Fraxinus cuspidata
TTGAAACTCGTTATTTTGTTGCAAACTCCAAAAGTATATATGAAGTTCTTATAAATCTATCAAATACAACCTGTCTAGTTGAAAATTAAAATTATGAAAAATATTCTAATTTTTACATTTCGAAAACTTGAAAATTTATATAATTGGCTAATGGTAGAAATTATTAAGTGAATATAATATTTTATAATTTTAAATGTATGATATGTTTTATTTTACTTATTAAATGATTTTTAAAATGATTAAAAAATTAAAATAATATTTATAATAAGAAAACATTTTTTCCCTCTTAAACCTTGTCTAGACTTGCTTAAGTTCTTTGTCTCCATGTCTAACCACGCTTTATGCTTTTTAGAACACTGATATATATCTACTGAAAGCCTCGTATACATGTTAGGTAAGGGACTTAATTAACTTTGGGCATAATTGGACCAAAATTCCATAGTTTGACCACCTCCTTATCTTTTGATTTGTGGGATAGGTTTTTTATTTGTAATCTTCTTTATGGAAATATGAGTCGAAATCAACTTTGTAAGTGGTTCATCTTCTCTAAAACACTTCATCTCTTCTCTTTTTTCTATCATTTCTAGTCAATGCACCTCGAGATTAGGGTCTCGTCCAAAAAACAATGAAATGTGCTAACATTCAACAAAATCAACTTCAAAATACTATCAAAGACCTTGTTTAAGAGTCTAGATAAGTGTAAATCAAAGTTACTTCTCACCCTACAAAAAAAGGTAAGACTTAGGAGCCCATTCCGAGTTAAATAATTGATGAATTCTTGATGGTTGAATGAATGCAACTGATCTTTTTTTTTTTCGCCTTTTTACTTTGAAATTAAGCCAAATTAACATGGCTTGAGTCTTGAGAAATGAATTTAGTAGCCTAAATTCAAGCAGGTGCCTAGAAATGTACGCAGGTCCCATGAGCTGTTGTCGGCTCTCCTCAACTAATTTCGCGCCGTTGAGCTTTGAATAACAAGTAGAGACACTGCACAGATGCAGAATAATGTTTCTTAATCAATTAATATATACAAAGTCAAATGGTGGCACAAAATGCAACACCGACGTCTTCCCTCTCTTTCATTGAATCACATGCACCAAAATTTTCTATATTCATTGCATTAAATTACTAAATAAAGTCATCTTATTAACTTTTTTGAGTTCTTGGAAAAGTCCATCATCAACTCTTTTATTCTTTACTTAAATCTCTCTCTCCTTTGAATTTCTGTGTATTGACTTCTCCTTCCCAACTTGCTATGCTCTTGCTCTCCCTTCATTTAAATCTCTTCGTGCATATAACCTTATCTTCTGCACACAAACAACGTACATCAATTCATCAATTTTGTTCTACGTGATTCTTTGGGAAGTTGGTTGGAAAATACCATTTTTCATTGATTTGCTTAATTTGAAATCCCTTCGTAGTTTTTTGGGAGCTGGGATTTGGTTATTTTAACTTTTGATTTGTTAAGACAGAAGTTGATCGTCAATGGAGGCTTATGAAGTTGAAGTTCCTTCTTATTTTCTATGTCCAATCTCCATGCAATTGATGAAAGATCCGGTCACAGTTTCGACCGGGATAACCTACGACAGGGAAAACATCGAAAAATGGCTGTTTTCGTTCAAGAACACAACGTGTCCAATCACAAACCAACAAGTATTAGACATAGATCTCACTCCAAACCACACTCTACGCCGATTGATTCAGGCCTGGTGCACTCTCAATTCATCTTATGGCGTTGAAAGAATACCAACTCCTAAGGCCACGGTCGACAAATCCTACATCATTAAACTCGTCCATGAAGCCAAGAAATCACCACAAGCACAACTCAGTTGCCTGCAAAGACTCCGATCCATCGCACAATGCAACGAAAGCAGTAGAAGGCAATTGGAGGCTGCTGGTGCAGTTGAATATTTAGCATCAATAATAAAGAAAGATGCATTGGATTGTGATCAAGATTCAGACCTTAGCAAGGCAAGTGATGAAGCGTTGAACATTCTTTATCATCTAGAAATCTCAGATTTAGTTTTGAGGAAACTTCTTGGAGACGACGATGATAAATTCTTGGAGAGTTTATTGCACGTATTGAAATGTGGGAATTACCAATCTCGAGCTCAGGCAATAATGATACTGAAATCTGCCTTAAATGTGGCTGATCCAGTGCAGTTGATTGGAGTTAAGCCCGAATTCTTCATCCATATTGTCCAGATTTTCCACGACAAAATCTCGCAGCAAGTTTCCAAGGCAGCATTGAAGCTTCTTGTGGAGTTATGTCCATGGGGAAGAAACCGAGTCAAAGCAGTCGAATCAGGCTTAGTTTCAACATTAATAGAGCTTCTTCTTGACACATCTGAAAGAAGGGCTTGTGAGCTTATTTTGACAGTATTGGATCAGCTATGTGGTTGTGCCGAGGGCCGGGCCGAGCTATTGAAACATGGAGCTGGACTTGCCATTGTTTCGAAGAAAATACTTAGGGTTTCTCATGTGGCAAGTGATAAGGCAGTGAGAATAATTTCCTCAATTTCAAAATTTTCAGCAAACTCTAGGGTTCTTCAAGAAATGTCGCAAGTTGGGGTGGTCGCAAAGTTGTGTTTTGTGCTTCAAGTGGGCACCAATCAAAAAACAAAAGAGAGGACTAAAGAAATCCTTATGCATCATTCTAGGATTTGGAAACAATCTTCTTGTATTCCACCTCATTTAATTTCTTTTTATCCATTTTCTTAATTTTTCCCTTAAATTGTTTACACACGAGAATGGAATTTGATAAACGAGGCAAACAGCCTCGTAAAATTATACTGTAAATGGATTTTTGTTAGTACTAATTCTATGTAGTTTACATATTGTGTACACATGTCTGGTAAATTTTTCCATCGGAATGAAGTTTGTGAGAACTTGATCAATGATGCTCATAGCCCGTCGGAACTTCTAGGAAGCTCGCCTAATCTAACTTCCTCAAAAAGATCTTTTACAAAAAGTAGAAGAAGAAACAAAAGCGATATCAAACAGTCCCTTGGTGATATAAACAACAATTAATGGCGTCCAGAATTATTCTATTCTATTGCGTTCGGTTTAGTTCTGTCCATTTCGACCTTCCAAAACACGTGCATTTACGAGAAGTGCACTAATATACAGCTATACGATGGTATCTGCCGTTAAAAGTTAGTAACCAAAAAATGTGAACAGTACTGAAAGTATTTCAGTTAACTCCGTCGAAACTAACCAAAAAATAATTATTATACATCGAGCTATTAGGGTTACACTTACACCACAGAAGATAAAGAAGAAGAAGAGAACGTATTCCCAATAGGAATTTCTTATTCTGCACAAACTAGAAAAGAATATTATAATAATTAATTCATTCAATAGTTGACCAGCGTCCATTTTAATTTCTTGAACAGTAAATTGCATTTCAAAGTTGATGGCCTGAGGCCGATAGTTTGAGGATGGACCATTTCTGGTTTGCAACTTGTATGATTTACTTACAAATTTGAATGTTTTAATTTCTTAATTTGTCTTGTACATAATTAGAAATATTTTATTTATGATTTTCAGTCGTGTATAACTAGGGATGCATATTTTGTATAGAGTACCTAGAGTCCAACACACAGTATTATATTTATTGTAAATTTCATAGGTGTTTGAAATTGAGACCACGTTTGATGATCATTACTTGGGAAAAACAATATTTTTAATAGTGATTTTAGTAGAATGTGTTGTTAAAAATAAGGAAGAGTTTTGAATTTACGCGCAAAATATTTTATTGTGTGAATGTATAGTTGAAATTGAGTATGTAAAATTTTTTTTTTATCAAATAATAACCATCAAACGGGGCTTATTGTCTCCCAGATAGCTGCTTTCTCATAAGAGTTAGATAGACACAATTGTCATGTCTAAGCTATATTTTACTGTAAAGATCAAATAAAGAATACACTCAATTTATCTAACGTTAATACTTAAATGTTTGTATTGACATAAATATGGAGCCATGATGGAGGGTATTGTGTGTGTGTTCACGAGGCTAGCTTCACTGTCCTCAAGTTATTGTTTCCTTGACTGTTCCACCAATACATTTTGACATTTCAACACATCACATTTTTATAATAAAGGGGAAGATGCCAACATAATTTGTTATGAAGAGATGATATTTCGAGGTGTCAAAAATATATTTATAAGAAAATCAAAATAACAACAATTTTGAAAGTTAAATCTTAACCAAGAAGTAAATTCCTTCTCTCCATTGAAAGTTCTTAATTAAAAAATTAAACAACCGAAAAATGAATGCATTGAAAAATCACTCGCTACTATCATATGGCGGCTACTTAAGTCTCAACCCACATTTTGTGAGTCAATTTAGGGGTGTGGGGGTTGGGGCATTTGAGGGGCTAAAGTTTAAAGACTTTTGGTGGTCAAACCATGCATGTGCAGACCCATTATGAACAACATTTGAGCCAAGACGAGTCAAGCCATCACGTAGCTCTCCAAAAATGTGTTTGGCGTGTCATGTTTTCTTTAGGTAAAGTAAGTTGAAGGAGGTAGACCGGTTGACAAACTTGTCGTGCGCTTTTATGGTTATTGCTCAACATGCGCTTGAGTTTCACTCGCTAGCTATTGTCAATAGAATTAGTACTATCGAATATATACCACAGGTAAAGTAAATCGAAGGAGGTCAACCTATTGGCACACTTGTCAACATGGGGGTATCTAAAGTGGGGTCCATTGCCCCCACACTAAATTTGAAATCCAAGATTTTACAATAGATTTTTCAAGACTTTACAAAGGAATTTCAAAAAAATTCCTTATAATTTTTAATTTTGCCCATACAACTAATATTTTGTGAAATATGCCCCCAACAACTTTACTCTTATGGCTCCACCCCTACTTGTCAAAGATGAAAATGAGTTTGGCGTGCGGGTATGAGTTATCAAAGAAAGGAGTTGGGCCGGAGCTAATCCCACTGAAACAATCATCGAGCTTGACAATCTCAACAGGGTTTCGACATTGTTCAAGGATGCCAATGATGGCAAACAATGCTTCTAATCGTGACAAACACTCCAATTCATCGTGTAGATATGCCACAAGACTTTTTGTGTGTATGTGTATATATATAAGCTTGTTTTGTTTGGTTCAAGTGTTTTTCACTCTCCGTCCTATTTATATAAGTTTGTTTTGTATATTACACGAATAAGAAATATTATTTAATGTTCCTGACAAATAATTTTTGTCAAAAACTTTCTTAGTTTACTCTTATTTAATTATCAATGTAAATTATTATTGGAAGTAGTAAAAAATAAGAATATATTAGTAATTGAACAAAACAAAATATTTTCAATTAAGAAATAAGACTATACAACTGGGGCAAAGGAGTAAGGAAAGTCGGTCCATATAAATGAGGAGTGAGTATACGAAAAGATAAAGGTGTAATAACACAAATTTATCTTTCCAGACACAAATTCTACACAATTTTCACTTTTCTTGAAAATATATTTTCTTTAAATGAGCAAAAATCAAACGAATGTTACAAATCCCAGTAAGACAGAAAATATCCAAGAACAAAACACCAACTTCTAGTTTCCATCATCACCCCAAGCATCATCCCTCAAGTTCTGTCTTGAAACTATCCGACTCTTCCGAGCATCTTCCTGTTCTCTATATTCTGCCGAGCCAAATGTTGAAGGCAACTTTATTCCCATTCCTTGTGCAATCATTCTCTGGGCAGTTCTTGCTGATGTTCGGGGCCTTTGACGAGGAGGCTCCAGATCTGAAAAGGAATTACATAAATTCTAAGCACGGATACTGGAATGATCAGAACAAATTGAACGTTCATCAACATCTATCTATGTTCCAATTCAAATGAACAACGAGAATATTTGGTAACAAAACTGATTTACGAAATGCGAATGAGAGAGAGAATCAGATTACAACAACTCCTAATCATATATTTGCAGTTATTATTGGCCCCAACTTAAGAATCCATTTGGCAACGGTTTTGAAAGTCAAAAAAGCTGATTGTAAGACTAAGATACTGTTTTTGAACTTGTTTAAATAATTTTCTGGAAGTGATTGGTCTGGTTATAAGAAATTTTAGGGGATGCAGGCCTAAGGTAAACTTCTCAAAAAACTCTTCTAAAAGAAGCAGTCTCACTGCGTAACGGGCCCCAAGTCTCAGACTATCGACAAGCCACAAATCATAACTATTACAGAATTTATACATCTTTAAATTATAATCCTTCTCATAAAACTGTGAATATTGTACTATAATTATTCGTCATTCGCATGCATACCAACATTTTTTATCTGTTTCTTCACGTATGCTATTGCATAACCTCATACAAGATTAAATTCATTATACTACTGATTTAACCACTACGCTGCATATTATAAATTAGATAATCATAACATATTTTTCGTAGAAGCACAAGTTACAAGAAATAATATTTGACTGAAAATGTATGAAATCATTCAAATTAAGGAATATATAAAAGGGAAAAATAAAAAATTAAATTAAATCTGTTGGTGGTCGCAGAGAGTATCCATAAATTTTATTAGATTTTCCATATTATTGTTTTCTCTATAAGTTCTAAAATCGAAATAACTTTTCAAATTTATTAAAAGATGAGGTAATAACTTGTTAGTGTCATAACTTCTTATGAATATAATAAGACATTAAAAGTATGACAATAAATGACAAATCAAAAGTTTTCTCCTTTACCCTATTTTATTCTGTTTTTATTTTTTGATTTTTCAATCAGACAGAATATATTACATACTGTCTCTAATTTTATCTTTTAGATATAACAAGCACCAAAATAAGGGGTATTTCGGTATTACATCCTGTAATTTTTAGTAAAATTTGCCATTGATATAGTCAAAGGGGGAATCTGTTAGTCCAAAGATAAAGAAGGGAGGTCTTTGAAAATTTTCAAAGAACAGGAGGGGTGTTGGCGTATTAATTAGAAATAACAGAAAATTTTCATCATCTCTAATTATTATTTCTGAAGAGAGAATATAATAAGCATAACTCTCACCTTTTGGTGGAATTAAGCTCAAAAGTTCGTCGTCTTCTGCAAGTACACGTACGGTATATGGAAAATGAATGGAGGTACTAGCCTCAAGAGCTACATCACAAAAAGAAAAGTCTATGTCAAGTAATATAAACTTAACGCCAATGTCAACTTATCAGTTGAACAATGCAATAATAGAATATTATTTGAGTTTACAATGGCAATAAAGAGAATTGTTTCACTGAGCAAATTTTGTTATATATACCTTGTTTGAGCTCCATTTCATCTAAAACTCATTTTTTCAAAACTTGTTTTCAACCACACATTCTCACGAAAAAAAAAAAAAAAACACCATTCCAAAATACATTTTTTGCCCCAAAATGGGGCTCAAGCAAAATCTATATCCTTAAAAATAAAAACTGAAAGACTGTTTTTTCTATTTGAACATTAGATGCACTAGACATGTGCGAGACATTTAATGTAGTGGACGGCATCCTCAGGAGAGGGATTATTGGAAGAACATAGCAAGATTCGAGATGCCAGCTCTGACTACACATTTGATGAAAGACTTGAACCGAACCACCATTCTTATATAATTGAAAAGCCTTCTGCCCAAGATGATTGCAGGAGAAAGAAATGGAAGGGAGAAAAGGAAGGAACCAGAAGAATTTAAAAGATTACCTAATTCATAAAGAAACAGTATGGCTTTTGCCCAGAGTAAATAGGAGGGTATCTCAGGATAAAAGAATATCTCATGCCTTGAGGATTCCTATAATTTATTTCATTTAAGGTACATTGAGAAGGAGACTTTTCTGTTTCTTTTTTCTATAGGAACAAGATTGATTACCAAAAATAAAGACGGGGGCACATGCAAATATGCCTAATCACAAGCTCAATCCATGATGTAGAAAAGAATACAGAATTAGAAACCTGTAAATGAAATTGCTTTGCCTGGTTAATAGCTGTAGTTTAAAATGACCCTGATAAATATGGCTATATAATAATAAAAGAAGAATGTCCATTGTAGATATATTGGAGAACAATTGTATCTGAATCCAGTCGCATAATCCAACTTCACAAAACTTTGAATTATGGTAGACAGAAACCGAAGTGCTTAAACCTATAGTGTAAGCCTTTGTTTGGGCTCTATTAAAATTATAATTCATTTCCCTCTCCTCTTATCAACCTCACATTCTCCAATAAAATAATATTACACGTAAACCCAAAATTTTTCCTTCTTTTTTAATCACACATTCTCCAAAATTCCCATTCCAAAATTCATTTTTCCCAAAATCTAATTAAAATGGAGGCCAAACAAGGGCTAAAAAGACCCTTTGTCAAAGCCAACCATATAGGTACATATGGGTTACATCACAACATACCAAAGATTCACGTGAATGAAGCATTTGATAACAGTGGAATTTCACAGCAAAACTTTCCAAATTTTTTCTTTTTTTTTTTTTTTGAACTTCTGTAGAGGTGTAATGTTTTTAATTTTTAATCTTTAATAAATTCAAAATAATAAAACTCCTAAAACAGAAACTTTAGGAAACATTATTACCAAGTGATGGTGTTTTAAACACTGCCAATGCCACAGCATCATTCACCCATCGAATCACGACACGATCTTTGAATTTCTCCAATACCTTCTCTAGGTCAGTTGTCCTAGTGCTTGGAGGAAAGTCCGCCAGAACAATAACATGGCGTGTACCATATTCCACTGAATCTCAAGAAGGAAAGTCAGCTAGTATAACATCTTATAACGTTCCATAATCAATTGAATGAAAACATAAATATGAATAAATTCCGCCACTCTATCAGCTTAAACTTCTAGAAGTGATTTAATACAAGCAAGTCTTGGAATATATAGATGTAAGGCACAAGAAACTAAAATTACTTAAAAACGAGAAAAGAAAATAATTGCTGGCAAATTAGACAAGGAATTCTGGCATCATTTGCATCTGAGCTCCCACTACAATCAAAAGTAGGAGCATTGGCAACTGATCATGGTTCAAACTAACCACCGATGCTTCCCCTTTCTCATTTACCTTTACCCTTCACTTTCTGAAAACTAATATCAAGTATCAAGAAATTAAATTAACAATGTGAGTAGTTTGACGGGTTGATCTGCAACCTGAGAATGCTAACTGCTTCAAAATTAGGAACCAAAAAATCAAATATAATCCTGTAAAATCTCTAATAAATTGCATTACTTGGTAAATTCTCAATCTCAAATCCTAAAGAAGCAATGATATCTCTGAAAGCCTGATGCATTTCTGTTATCAATCTTTTCTAGCCGGCATGTACATAGCATTAAGTCCTGAAATTATAATAGCACAAAGACAGTTAACAAACCTTTTCTATCAATCTTTTTAAGCAGGTGACTTTTGCCCTCATTAATGTGGTTGCAATAACAAGCATTAGAATCCGAAACTTAGCCTAGATTTTTAACATTATAAAATGTTTTATCCTACTGTCGAAAGAACTAAATCTTGTTTGTTTAGAATCATGCAAATTGTTGTTCACAAACCAATTATGAACCCTATTTTACTTTTTTATACCTGTTTGGACACTGAAGAAAGTTCAAACCATATATACTTGTTCATAGTAAATAAACCCAAAACAACTGCACCAATGAATGATAAAATTAAAAGATTCAATCAAAATGTTCTTAAGATCTAAGACTACAGATGTTAGGTTTCATGCAGTCGAAACACAGATATGGTAAACTAAGCATATTAATAGTTACAAGGTTTGAATTCTCAATTAAAATCAATGAGAAGCCCACAGACGTACAATTTCTTATTTCCATGTTATCAGCTGTGCCTTGGGCATTGTCATCCGTGCCTTGGGAATTGTCTTCTGAGTCATCAATAACAGGTAGATCAGACTCGTAATCACTGTACAAGCCATGTTTCTTGTATGAAAACGTTCCCCTTCCACGTTGCTTGGTGCTATGCACAGTTGATTCTTCCAGAGTGAGGTTCGATACCTCTGGCAAACATTTTGGGGAGAGTAATTCATCGGGAGCTCGATCTGCAATAGCTTCCCAGTCTGCGATCACCACGACATTTGATGAAAATCCAACAAATAATAATTCAGGAAAAATGAGGGGCCAATATAACGATAGAGTAGATGAGAACTTAGGAATATTCATTACTGACATGCGAAGCACACTGAAATCCAGAGCATAGCATTCACAATGCCCATGAGGCAAATTATGGCATAAACTTGCATTACCTACCAAGTTAGAATAATGCTATCTATCTAGACAGCTCAGTTGACAATTAAGTGATATTAATTGATATGATATATTCCTCTAAGTTAGTAAAATCTGTAATAGATGTTAAATATGAAGGAACTAATATTGTTTCATATGCCAAAATTATCGTTTCCAATACCCAATAGTGATAGCTCGTTTACAAAATTTATTGCATAAACTCTTAGAGAGAAAGTTCCAATGTATATAAACAGTAAGCTCTTTACTCATGTACATATTATCAATTATTATTATCTCGCTAGGTAATATGAGCACAAACTATGAGTCAGATTCAAATAAAAAACAAACATACTAAGCCTTTTCCTAATAAATGTAGGTCAGCTGTATGAATCATTGTTTGCCATTCCATTAAGCACATTGATAGATTTTCAGAAAGATCTAAAGTAACTATATCCTTAGAAAATTCGAACACATCCCCATGATTTCAAACAACGTCCTACTAGAATCCCATAAAATGAAAACTGCAACATGCACATCCCCTAAAATACCTAGTTTGTGGTCCCATCATTATTTTTAGTTCCCTACATCAAAATTCATTATTTCAAGAGAATGGTGGAAAGACAATTTCCTTTGGTAAAACTGCAGGAAGAGCGTACCTGGTGGGAATCACAACTCCCATTGAATGAATGGCAGCTGGAATGGTCTATAATGGAAAGGCAATGATTGTTTCTTTTAACAAACCTTGGTTTGCATGACTAAATTTAAGTGGCATTACATTTTTATTTTTTTACCAAAATAAGCCCCCAACAAATTCAGCAACAGGGCTTTCTATGTGAAGAAGTGGAAAGGCCACTCCAACTTTTCCAAGAATTAACTCTCAGAAAGTCATCCCCCTCCCCCATACACTAGCTCTCCCTCTGACTCTCTTCATCCCCTCACCAATCCAAACTTCCACTTGCATTACAACTGCTACCTTGTTCGCCTTCGCACCTACTTCCTCATTCCCACTCATTCATCATAGAACCAGAGGGAAAGAGTATGTACAATAACAGTGAAGGCAAAAGGGATATTCATGAAAGCAATGTTTAACGAGGCAGAGCGTTGACTTCTGTATGCAGCCTTTCAAATCAAAATCTTTGTTGTATCTCAGGAATCATACTCATTTAGTCATTTATGGCTATTTTAGGATTTCAATATATTTCCATATTAATTTATACTCGAATGGATCAGAAAATAGATCTGCTCATGTTTTATGTATATCCAGACTATTTCCAATGGCTGATGCCAGGAGTAAGAGTAACTTATCCTATTTGGCTACACCTGATCATGTCATTTATTGCATTTCAGAGAGATGCTTTCTACTCGATAACTTAAAAGACAAGGTATTAGTAAACCACATGGTGACATGACCACAAACAACATGTCTGCCTTCTAGAACTAAAGGTCAAAACCTATATATGACATGTAGACAAGCAATTAGCAAATTAGAACATCCAGGAGGACTTGCATTCAACTCGTCATGGAAGCGATTTCCAAGTGCAAGTTGAATAGTGGTCCCAAAGAATGGAGATATATTGTGTGTCGGATGGAAATATACATAGAACATGGTCCGAGCTTAACTAAAATTAAAATCTGAGAAAATGTCAAACAAACATTTCGATTTTTTTGCCCGAAAACATTCAGACCAGCATTCAACTAATGAGTGCCAACTTAGTGAAGTCATATTAAATGCATATACAAATGCGTGTACCATCATCACCCGAGCTCTCTTGTGGCAAGCCATCATTTTTCAAGTCTAAAGTATCTGCGCGATGACCTTCAAAACACAAGGAAAACTAGTTCTTAAGCGACAATGGAAATTAAAAAGCCACTACAACAAATCCAAGTAAATGAGGTTAAGAAAATGAGTATAACTATTACATTGAAATTTCTATCATAATTAAATATAAATGCATGATACTTAAAGAAACCAAACTATGAAAAGATAAAAAGGAGAAAACAAATCACCTTCTGCAATTCCATCAGTAGTTGAAGCCTCATTTTGCAAACTGTGAGCTTCTGAATATGGTTGATGGGTTGATCCCATCACAATGTGCAATTCCCTGAATAGTCACAACCAATGATTAACTACCAAAAATTAGCGACATTAAGCAAACTAGAGCTCATTAGAACAAAAAGGTCTCAAATTTACAATCATACGCTTCCCAATTCACTAAAATTTTAGAATTTAAAGAGAAGATATTGCCCTGTTTCTATTCCACGAAATAGTAAAACCATAAAATAAAAATCCAATTGGCACCATCATTGCCAAATACTAAATTTCCCAACTCAATTTTACACTATAACGTATCAGTTGAAGGAAATTAATTTGAAAAATCATTCTGGAATCATATAGTAATTTAATAACTTCATTTCCACCAATAACAGTGAAAAATCTATATGACAGAATGAAACAAAATTCTAAACACGAAAACAATAGAATTAAAAGAAAATAAATACAACACACGAACCTTTTTCTACACCAGACATCCGAATCCAAATAAAAAAAATAAAAATATTTATCTCGCTGTTGTTACTTTAATACTTCAAATAAAATCTTGAATTAAAAGGAATCATTTTTTCAATGTTTCATGAAAAAAAAAAAGAGAGGAAGAAGAAGAAAAAAAAGAATGAAAGAAAATAGTAGGACAGACCCCTTTTTATGTTTGATTTGGAGCGCACGAGAGAGGGCTTGGTCGGCTTTGAGAGAGAGGCCTTTGGTAGAATAGAGCTTGGACAACTCTAGAAAGACGGTGGACAACTGATCATCTTTGGGAGAGGATGAATTTTTGTCATCGTTATTTAGTTTCTCTTTTTCAAAACTGGAGAGAGTAGATTCAAGAAAAGAGATAGCTTTGTCAATATCTCCGCCATGGACAAGGTCCTCAACGGCCTCACTCCAGTTGCAGTCGGTGGCTCCGCTACTGCTCTCCATTGTTCGATTAGCACTTGAAGAAAAAACGGAAGCTGGGTTTTGATTGAAGGAAGAAGCTGTTGGGTTGGGGCTGAGCGGAGGTGGGTGAGTTGGGGCTGAGTTAATTGTCCAATTGTCACTCAAGTTATGTACGTGCCTGCTGCTCAAAGTCCAATACATCGTGGTTTGACCAATAAATTTATTCAAACAACATTGCTCAAAGTATAATATTCATTTCAAAATTAGTGACGTGGTTAATGAAATGCATATATGGCGTCTCATCATGTCATTAATAAATTATTATGTCTTCCATTATTTACTGAACTTTGAAGTACGTTTTCAATTGCTCACTGAATTTTGAGGTAATCAAATTTTGGTCATTAAACATATAAAAATGACATCGACTTATTGTTCGTTAAAAAATGTGTATCGTAAGCGCACAAATCGCATAAAAGTAATAAAGTTGACAAATGAGTTAGGTTTGTCCACGAGAAATGCTTGTTCAATTATAAAATAGTTAAATTTAATTTGAACATATTTTTGTATAATTTTAAGATATTTTCATCATTTGAAAAATTAAATTTATTATGTGTTTCATTGTTAAAATTTAATTAAAATTTTAGTTTTGCAATGAAACGCACAATAAATTTAATTAAATGGGTTGTTTATTTCTAAATGATGATAATAGCTTAAAATTCTATTAAAAAAATGTTAACATTAAATTTAACTATTGTGTAATTGAGTAATAATTTCTCGTTGGGTTGACAAATTGGACTTGTTTGTTCACTTTATTACTTTTGCGCTACCCATGTACTTGCGGTGCACATTTTTAACGAACAATAGGTCGACGTCATTTTGATAAGTGTAGTGACCAAAATTCGACCACCTCAAAGTTCAGCTAGTAATCGAAAATGTTTTGAAAAGTTTAGTGAGCAATCGAAAACGTGACTTTTGTTAACGAAGTGACAGTGCGCCACATGTGCATTCTGTAAGTTTGGTCACTAATTCCGTTAAAGATTTGAAACAGATGTTATGGTAGTGAGTAATGTCCAATGTTTGGATACATTTAGTAATCAAAACTCGATATCTTAAATTTTAATGAACAATCGAAGACTCAAACATAAGTTCAGTGACCATTGGAACAATTAACTGGTGGGGGTAGTTTCTCATTCAGCCACTGTTTGAGTCACGTTAAAATTTTCATTCTCATTATTCTACTCATTTTCAACCACACATTGTTCAATAAAATAATATTTTTCATCACATCAATAACTTTTTTTTATTTTTCAACCACACATTCTCCATCAACCTACTATTTCAAAATACATTTTTCCAAAATAATGTGACTCAAACANTTTTTTTTTTATCGAATTTTTTTTCTTTTTTTACCATCATTTTTTCCTTGTAATTTTTTTCATTGACTTGATCTCCTTCCAAATTAGGATGTAATTGTACCATGGTCCCGAATCTATGGATTATAGCAAATTGATCTCTAGCTTAGAGAATAGAGCAAAATAATCATCAACCTATTGAACTAGGTTCATACCCACTTGTAAGGGACGGTTTCACGGAGCAAAATGATTATAAACCTATTGAACTAGGTGCAAACCCGCTCGAGATAGATGATATTGTCTATCTATCATGAGAAATAAAGTGGAATAGCGGAGGACAATTATGCCCTTTGTTGATCTCGAAAAATGGCTCCGA
>CAIGRP010044746.1:0-11357 GCA_903798385.1 Fraxinus cuspidata
ATATACAATAAATTGTTTTTTGTGAAATCGCATGGGAGTTGTATTGGTAGAGGTTATTGTTAGGGTTATTGTTCAAAATCAAGAGAAGGAACCATGGATGAATGAATTGTAAAAGAGGAAGATAAAACCAGGTTGATGCCATAAAACCATATTGGCATTCGGTCACATAGGCGACTGCAAGGAAAATATGGGGTTGCACTGATATAACTATGCGACCGCATAGGCTATAACTATGCGGTTGCATAGTATAAAAATCCAACCGTTGGGTTGGATTTTTTCGAATTTTCTGAAAGTTTATGGTGAAACATTACACCTCTCTTTCTTGTGGTGAAACCAGTTCGAGTAGGAATGGTTGAAAACTATAAATATATGTTAGTTTTCTTTCCAATAAATATAGAAAATCATTCCATCATTCATCCAATTCTTTAAAAAAATCATTTCTTACATAATCAATTCTAACCTTTTTTCACTTGTTCTATTTGAAGAATCACTTTTTGCTTTTGCTGTTCTTCATTTAAGGCTTGAATTTTACAAACTATTTGTCATTTTCAATCCTTAAAAGCATAGTGAAGGATACAAATATTGTTTGAGGACAACGATTATATTTTCGTGATCAAGTCTTGTTGCGATATCATTTTCATTTCCATCTTCTTGTTCTTTTGGTTTCCGTTGCTGTATTCCATATTTTTTCAACATTCTCAAACGATAATTGCATATTTTCTGCGATGGAAACAGATTCAACACTTGCTACTATCAAGATAATGAATCAAGACTTGGTACGATTGGATAGATTCGACAGTGAAAACATCACCAGGCGGCAAGCCAAACTGAAATTCCTCCTTACAACATTAAAGATTTTTTATGTTCTTGATCCAAGTTGGAGCCTATTCCCGATGAAAATGAAGAAGACACCGATGAGATTCTTGCTGAAAGAAAGAAGCGGGAAGATGTTGAATTGATATGTCGTGGCTACATCATAAATGCATTATCGGATCGCTTGTATGACCTCTACACCAACACCACTTTGGCAAAAGAAATCTGGAACACACTTGAAAGTAAATGTAAGGCCAAAGAAGAAGGTACGAAAAAAATTCCTAATTTCTAATATTTTGATTTTAAGGTTTTGGATAACATTCCATTGTTGCCTCAAGTACAAGAGTTGCAAGTTATAGTCAACAAACTGAAAGCGGTAAAGATTGAACTTCCCAAAACTTTTCAAGTGGGAGTTGATACGCCTCGCCTCCGAGGCTCAAAGAAAAAGTGCCTTGTAACAAGCCACGTAGGTAGAAAGTCAACAAGAAAGTCAAACAAAGGCCCATGAGGTCAAAATACGAAAATGTCAAATAAACTGAAGTCCTTGCTCTACAAACCGAAGTGCCTGCTGAAGTGGACCTCAAAACCGAAGTTCTTGCACTACAAGTCGAAGTACTTGCTGAAGCGGACATCAAAACTAAAGTATTTGCTCTACAAGCTAAAGTGCTTGCTGAAGCGGACCTCAAAACCGAAGTACTTGCTCTACAAGTCAAAGTGCTTACTGATGCACTGCCTAAAGAAGCAAAGAAAGGAGTTGAAGCTCTCCACTTATAGAACCACCTCAAAAGAACTCTCAGAGGCTCTCAAACTCGTCTGAAGCTGATGAAGCCGACACTTTCTCTTGTAATAGATTTGAAGATCTCTTAGAAGTGATTGATATAACATTTGTAATAAAGTTCATCAGTATGTCAGCCTATTGTATAGGGCTGGCCCTTTATCGATGTATTAATTATATGAATAGATAGTGACGTGAAGTCTTAGTCAGGGAGATGAGGTCACGTGGTTCCGATCTAATGATCACCACGTCGGCCAATATAAATAGGTCATCCATGTAATAAAAAAATGGAAGGTTAGATAATTGATGGAAACATTGACCATCTCATATTGAAAATAAACTCTGGAACTCATAAAGGAAATATACCAACATTTCATCTATCCTTTCACATATTTCTGTTTGTTATCACATAAATTAGTTTGGTTTTTATCCAACAATCATGGTTAGTGCGGTTACTTTTGTTCTACCCGTCAGATCTCGAACATTTTTGTCTCTCGTTGCAAAGTATCACCCGCGTCTATTTCCTCCTTATTACCTTTATTATTCTGGTAAGAACGCGCCAGAATCTTGTTTGACTTGGTGTGAGTAGGCTTGACATCTGTTGGCTCATTTTTTAGGGTCAACAGATTGGCGCCGTCTGTGGAAAACCATTCATTTAACCACGAGAGTCCCGTGGGAAGAAGCCAGTTGGAAGTGAATTGAAAAGAAACAAATGGAAGACCCAAGAAAAGACATTTGGAAAAGACATTAGTACGTAGATTGCTAATATTCCATAAAAAGTGAATATGTTAAGATAGAAATCCATTTGTAAGACCCTGAAAAAGGGAAGCCCCTGAAGAAGCGGATGACCCCCTGACGGGGAAGGCCACTGAAGAAATGACTTTAAATAGGATGACCCCCTAAAAAGGAGAGGCCGCTGAAGAAGCGAAAACCCCCCCGCCCGAAGAGGGAAAGCTGCTGAAGAAGTTGATGACCCCCTGAAAAGGGGATGCCGCTGAAAAAGCGGATGACCCACTAAATGGAGAAGGCCATTGAAGAAATGGCTTTAAATAGGATGACCCCTTGAAAAGGAGAGGCCGCTGAAGAAATGGATGACCACCTGAAAAGGGGAAGTCGCATAAAAAGTGACTTTAAATAGGATGATCCCCTGAAAAGGGTAGGCCGCTGAAGAAGTGGATAACCTCCTGAAAGGGGGAGGCCACTGAAGAAGTGGCTTTAAATAAGATGACCTTCTAAAAAGGGGAGGCCGCTGAAGAAGCGGATGACCCCTCGAAGAGAGGAAGCCACTGAAGAAGTGGATGACCCCTTGAAAAGGAAGCCGCTGAAGAAATGGATGACCCCCTTGAAGGGGGGAGACCACTGAAGAAGTTGCTTTAAATAGGATGATCCCCTGAAAAGGAGAAGTCGTTGAAGAAGCGAATGATCCCCTGAAAAGGGAAAGCGCAGAAGAAGTGACTTTAAATAGGATGACCCCCTGACAAGGGGAGGCCGCTAAAGAAGCGAATGATCCCCTGAAAGGGAGAGGCCACTGAAGAAGTGGATTTAAATAGGATGACCCCTTGAAAATGGAAGGTCGCTGAAGAAGCCATTGAAGAAGCAGCTTTTAAGTGGATGACCCTTGAAAAAGGAAATGCCATTGAAGTGGCTTTGAATAGGATGACCCCTTGAAAGGGACACCTACAAAGAAGTGGTCATATATGATGAATTAAGAGGCCTCATTTTTGGACCATGTGACTTCGTCTCTACATAAATATTATATCTACTTTAAGTGCAAGGGCATCGTCATTGCTTATGTTTCAGCATTTCAGCATGCAATGGCCTCATTCTTACCTATGCTTCAGCAATTCAGCATGAGGGCCTTATACTTACCTATGCTTCAGGACTTCAACATGCAAAGACCTCATCCCTAAAGTTTCATCAATTCAGCATGAGGTCCCCATTCTTGCCTATGCTTTAGCAATTTAGCATGCAAGTGCCTCATCATTTCCTATGCTTCAGCACTTAAGCGTACAAGGGCTCCATCATTGTCTATGCTTCAGTACTTCAACATACAAGGGCCTCATCCTTGCCTATGCTTCAGCACTTCACCATGCAAAGGCTTCATCCTTGAAAGCTTCAGTAATTCAGCATGAGATCCTTATTCTTGCCTTGCGTTAGCAATTCATCATGTAAGGGCCTCATCCTTGCCTATGCTTCAGCAATTCAGCATACAAGGGCCTCATCCTTGCATATGCTTCAGCACTTCAGCATGCAAGTGTCTCATCCTTGAATAAAGGAAGATGCGATCTCTTGAAGACCTCATTCTTTAAATAAAGGAAGAGGCATTATCTTGAAGACCTCATTCCTTAAATAAATGAAGATGTATTATCATGAAGTCCTCATTCCTTGAATAAAGGAAGAGACGATCTCTTGAAGACCTCATTCCTTAAATAAAGAAAGAGGCATCATCATGAAGTCCCCAGTCCTTGAATAATGGAAGATATGTCATTATCTTGGAGTCCTCACTTAAGAAACAAAGTTCGTAATTTGAAAAATTAAATTTGCACAAGTTCAGAAAAAGAACTTCCTATTAAGAAAGCTCAAAGATGAAGCATCTTCATAGACGATCAGTCCCTATGAAAAGACACGTGAGCACTTCGACGAGGAGTTGGATCCTAAGAAGGACCAATCTGCACTCGTGAAGTGTGGCAAAGCCTCAGTATGGGCGAACCGCTCAAGCTCACGCTCAGAAAAATTAAAAACTCTTATTAAAGTAAGCTTATAAAAAATTATAATGTACCTCCTATTGATAAAGATCAAAGGGGAAGCCTCTTCATAGATGATCCGTCCCTATGAAGAGATGCGTGTACACTTGTACAAGGAGCTAGATTCCAAAAAAGAACCGCATTTGTACTCGCGAAGTTTGGCACATGCCTTGAACAACTAAAGTTGTTAAGGAAGCCTTAGCATGAGCGAACCACTCAACCCCATGATTAGAAAAAGAAAGGCAAGCAAACTGCCTGTACTTGTGCAAATTATAAACAAAGTCAAACAAAAGTCTGAAGTACTAAAGTACTAGAGCCTTAACTCAAACGCATCAATGTACATAGGTCCAAAAACTTACAAAGTTCAGCTAGCGCTTCGGATATATACAACTTCAGATGTTACAACTTTGGAATTATTCCACCTCAAGTACCCATCCTTCCCAGAATTGTTCCAGGAGGTAAAGTATTACCAGTAAACCACCCCAGATTACACCTACATATGGTATGCAAAAGGCATGTATATCCTAAATTCTAACCATAACATGAATGATTACACTTAGACTTGGGGGACTATTGTGGTATGGTAAAAAATCACCCCCATATGAAATTTATTTTTATTTTTATCTTTATTTTTATTTCAAGTTCATTCATTACATAAATAATCATGCCTAGACTTGGGAGACTATTGTTACGTCTCATCTCTGATGCTCAAAGAAAAAGTGTCTCGTAACAAGCCACATAGGCAGAAAGTCAACAAGAAAGTCAAGTAAAGACCTATGAAGTCAAGATACGAAAAGGTCAAACAAATCGAAGTCATTGCTCTACAAACCGAAGTAACTACTCAAGCGGACCTCAAAATCGAAGTTCTTTCTCTACAAGCCGATGTCCTTGCTGAAACAAATCTCAAAATCGAAGTACTTACTCTACAAGCTGAAGTGCTTGCTGGCGCACTGCCTAAAGAAGCAAAGAAAGGAGTTGAAGTTCTCCACTTAGAAAACTACCTCAAAAAATCTCTCTAAGGTTTTCAAACTCATCTGAAGCTCATGAAACTGACACTGTCTCTTGTAATAGATTTGAAGATCTCTTAGAAGTGATTGATGTAACACTTGTAATAAAGTTTGTCAGTATGTCAGCCTATTGTATAGGGCGGCTAACCCTTTATCAATGTATTAATTGTATGAATAGACAGTGATTTGAAGCCTTAAATTGATGTAACACTTGTAATAAATTTTGCCAGTATCTCAGCCTATTGTATAGGGCAGCTAGCCCTTTATTATTATATTAATTATATGAATAGATTGTTATGTGAATCTTTATTTAGGGAGATGATGCCACGTAGTTTCGATCCAACGGTCACCACGTCAACCAAGGTGGTATAAATAGATCACCCATGTAATCAAAAAGGGGGAGATTTGATAATTGATGGAAAGATTGACCATCTTATATTGAAAATAACTCTAGATCTGGTGAAGAAAATATACCAACATTTCATCTATCCTTCCACATATTCTTGTTTGTTATCACATAATTTAGTTTGGTTTTTATCCGATAATCGTGGTTAGTGTGGTTGCTTTTGTTCCACCCGTCAGAGCTCGAACATTTTTGTCTCTTATGCAAAGTACCTCATGCATCAATTTCCTCCTTATTACCACCATTATTCCGATAGGAACGCGCCGGAATCGTGCTTAACTTGTGGGCCCGTCATTTGTTTGCTCATTTTTAAGGTCAATATGAGCAATTATTGCTAAACTCCCGGGGTTTGGAAAGGTTATAGGAAGACGATTATTCATAATTTCGAAGACTTCTCTTTGGAGCAAATACAAAAACACCTTCGCATAGAGAAAGAATCAAGGGCAATAGATAAGACCGAAAGCTCTTATGATGGCTCTTCGAAAGCCAATACTGTGGATAATGTTGACAATTTCAACAAATATAAGAAGAAGGGAAAACCTCTTAGTCCTAAAAAGGATCAAGGGAAATTAAAAAATAAGTCCAATGGACCTTTCTACGTTTGTGGAAAGTCGGGACACTATGCTAGAGATTATAGGCATAGAAACCAACCAAAGAGAGGAGGACAAGTGAATTCATTGATGAAATTATCGCTACAGTGAGCAAAATCAATGCAATCTAAGGGAAAGTTTTGGGATGGAGGAATGACACATGTGCAACCATCCATGTTTGCTATGATCGATGGTCAATAAATTCAAATGGGAAATGAAGGAAGGTCAAGAGTGATTGGCAAAGGCAACGTGGAAATCAATATCACTTCGGGAAAGAAGACAACTTTGACCAATGTCCTTCATGTACCTAAGATGAATAGGAACTTAGCAAGTGGAGTTTTGTTGGGAAAACCTGGAATAAAACTGTTTTCGAATCCGGGAAACTTTTACTAACCCATAACGGTTATTTTGTTGAAAAAGGCTATTCTACTAATGGAATGGTCAAATTATGTACTATTGAGGATAATTTTAATAAAAACAAGTCATTTGTTTATGTTGTTGATTTTTTTAATTTATGGCATGGTAGATTAGCGCATATAGGAGTTAGTACCATGAAAAGAATTATTAAATGTGGTATGATACAATGTGATATTATTAACTTAGGAGAATGTGAAACTTGTATTAAATCTAAAACGATTAAAAAGCCATTTCATAGTGTAATTAGATCAACATGCTTACTTGAAATTATTCATTTTGATATATGTGAGTTGAATGGCATGCTTACTAGATGTGGTAATAAATATTTTATTACATTTATTGATGATTGCTCTAGATATATACACATGGATTTATTAAAACATAAGGATGAAGCTTTTTGTGCCGTCAAGACTTATAAAATTGAGGTTGAAAATCAATTAGGAGTGAAAATTAAAACCTTAAGAAGTGATAGAGGTGGAGAATATTTTTCTAATGAATTCAATTCGTTTTGTGAACAAAATGGCATAATACATCAATGTTCTGCACCTCGAACACCTGAACAAAACGGTTTAGTTGAAAGGAAGAATATAACATTCTTAGAAATGATAAATACTATGTTGCTAAATTCTGGATTACCATATAACTTATGGGGTGAATCTTTACTTAGTGCTTGTCATATAGTAAATATGATTCTTTTGAAGAAGAATAAGGTTTCTTCATATGAAACTTGGAAATGAAGGAAACCTAATGTCAATTATTTTTAGAGTGTGGATGTGTCTTGCTTACTATAAGAATATGGATCCTAAGATAACTAAATTAGGTCCTACAGGTATTAAGCGTGTCTTTGGGGGATATTCTTCAAATATTAAGGCCTATATGTTATTAAACCTAGAAACGAATGTTATAATAGAATCAATGGATGTTGAATTTTTTGAGAATGTATTGGCAAAATCTACAAGAGATGTTGAAAGTGAAACTTGAAGAAGTAAGAGAATTAGAAAAGAAGAAGGTTTAGGATCGGATGAATTGGATTCCCAATTCCTTGTGTTCTTCATGTTGAAAGTGATCTTAAAATGTTGAAAGTGACCTTAAAATCTATAATGAAGCTATATCTTCTAGAGATTGCATATTTTAGAAAGAAACAATAAATAATGAGATGAATTCTATTATTTCAATCAACATTTGGGAAATAGTTGACTTACCAAAGGGTTCTAAATCCATTGGTTGTAAATGGATGTTTAGAAGGAAATATAATTCTGATTGAACACTCAATACCTAGAAAGCTAGATTATTAGCTAAAGGATATCGTCAAAAGGAATGAATAGATTACTTTGACACATATACACCTGTGGCCAGAATAACCTCGATAAGGATTTTGTTTGCACTAGCATCTATATATGATTTACATGTTCATCAAATGGATGTCAAAACGACATTCTTGAATGGAGATCTCAAGGAGGAGGCCTATATGGAACAACCAAAAGAGTTACTTCTACCAAGAAATGAACATAAGGTGTGTAAACTAATCAAATCCTTATATGGATTAAAACAAGCCCCTAAAAAGTGACATGCGAAATTTGACTTCAAAGTAATGTCAAATGGTTTTAATCACAATTCGATAGACAAATGTCTATATACTAAAGTTAGTGATAATATAATCACTATAATATGTCTATATGTTGATGGTATATATTGATATTAGCAATAATATGGATGGTATCAAAGAAACGAAGAGATTTCTATCCTCCATGTTCAAAATGAAAGATCTTGGATAAGTGGATACTATCTTTTGTATCAAAATTAGAAAGGACAGTGGGGGTTTTACATTAAGCCAATCACATTATGTTGAGAATGTGAGAAATAAGTTCAAACATTTGAACATTAAAGAAGCTAATACCCCGTTTGATCCAAGTATCAAATTGATAAAGAACGATGGAAGAGTAATAGCTCAAATTAAATATGCAAGTGCAATTGAAAGTCTTATGTATGCAGCACAATGTACTAGATTTAATGTAGCATTTTCCATGAGTAAACTAAGTAGGTTTACCAGCAATCCAGGTTCCGAACATTGGAAGGCCATTGGTAGGGTTCTTGGTTATTTGAAGAAAACTAAAAACCTTGGGCTACAATACACAAGATTCCCTAAAATCTTGGAAAGATATACTGACACAAGTTGGATATCGGTGCATAAGTCCACTTCAGGTTGGGTATTTATTCTTGGAGGATGTGCATTTCTTGGAAGTTTAAGAAACAAACTTGCATTACTCACTCTACAATGGAGTCGGAGTTTGTAGCATTGTCCGAAACTGGAAAAGAGGCTGAGTGGCTAAGAGATTTGTTATATGAAATATCTTTTGATATAAAGGATATTTCTTCAATACCTATCTTATGTGATAGTCAAGCTNCGATATAAAGGATATTTCATCAATACCTATCTTGTATGTTAGTCAAGCTACTCTTACTCGAGCTTATAATGAACTATATAATGGAAAGTCTAGACACATGAGTCTAAGACATGAGTATGTAAGGAAATTAATCAAGCATGGAATATTTTCTCTTACATTTGTTAAGTCTAGTGAGAAATTAGTAGATCTATTTACTAAACCTCTTACGAGAGAGTTAGTGAGATCTACATCAAGTAGGACGGGGTTGAAACTCCTTAAATAAATCCATCAATGATAGCAACCTTACTAAAATATACTAAACAAGTATATTTAGGTTCAATGGGTAATAACAAGTCATTCGATAAGTGGATGGATCTCAACACTATTAAATTAATTAAACCATATCGTTAATAAATAGTGTTGGTTGTTACTGTTGGATGGATGAGTTATAAGTCTTAATGAAGTTCAGTACACAGTATAAGTATTTCTAAAAGTAACAAAGATATTGGAAGAACTTCACCTATGCAAACTTCGAGGTTGTGCCGCCTCATTAGAGAGTTTGAGTTTTTCTCTCTTTAAAAGTTCAATGAAATAGGATAAGTGCATGCTATATTAGCACTAAGCGAGTTAGACGAACTTGTGAAAACTTAACACTTATGTGTGTGATTTCGTTAGTGTTGTCATAAGGAATAACTGGTTCAAAACATTCTAACTACCTGTAATTTCGATAACGCTTTATGAGATTTACACTAGGGTTAGATTCAAATCGAAAGTTATCTAATCCTTATACATGAGTGTTGATATTTGATTATGTAATTTTGGACAAGTGGAGGATTGTTAGAATTATTGTTCAAAATCAAGTGAATGAACCATTGATGAATGAATTGTAAAAGAGGAAGATAAAACCAGGTTGACATGGTCGCATAGGCCATATTGGCATGCGGTTGCATAGGCGACTGCTAGGAAAATATGGGGTTGCACTGCTATAACTATGCGATCGCATAGTTATAGCCTATGCGGTCGCATAGTATAAAAATCCAACCATAGGATTCTTTCGAATTTTTTGGTAGTTTATGGTGAAGCATTGCACCTCTTCCTCTTGTATTGAAACCAGTTCGAGTAGGAATGGTTGAAAACTATATATATATATATATATATATATATATATATATGTGTGTGTGTGTTAGTTTTCTTTCCAATAAATATAGAAAATCATTCCATTGTTCATCCAATTCTTTAAAAAATTCATTCTTTTACATAATCAATTCTAACCTTTTTTCACTTATTCTATTTGAAGAATCATTTTTTGCTTTTGGTGTTCTTCATTCAAGGCTTGAAATCCTACAAACTATTTGTCATTTTCAATCCTTAAAAGCATAGTGAAGGTGGCAAATATCGTTTTAAGACAACAATTATATTTTCGTGATCAAGTCTTGGTGCTATATCATTTTCATTTCCATCTTCTTGTTCTTTTGGTTTCCATTGCTGTATTCCATATTTGTTCAACGGTTATCGTTCAATGCGAAGATCATGTAATACTAGCCCAAGCCTCATGTGCTTGGTTTTACTTTATTTTCTTCTTAAAGCTTGAACTTTATGCTTAAACTCATTCTAATCTGGATTTAAACAACTCATACAAGCCCAAGCTTTAATTCCTAACCATATAGACCTAAACTGAGCTATACATGATCTATCAGATGCAATTGAACTCTATCTGCGTCACTTGCAATTTGTTCATGAATTTTAACCGTCTTATTTTCTCTCTTTCAACTGCGAGATGACCGCAAGTTGAAAACTCTGATCGAGATGCAAATTGGGAGGTTAGCAGCCAAGGAATCATCATATAGATTTCCCTTTTTTTTCCCTCGTTTCTTTTGTTTTTACTGGCAGAACCGAGTGCTTGGGAATTAGTTAGCGTTTGGGGATGAAAAGAGCAGCATAAATATGCTATCGCCAAATAGGGAAAAAGAAACCTATAACTTGTGTTAAAAATCACAACTCAATATAATATTTTTTGAACTTTACTCAAAAAATCTCCTACATAAATAACCTGAACCCTATAGATCATCAATATAAGTCAAACACACGAAAGACCATTTCTCTACCAAACTCTTAGCTTAGGAAATAATCAAATCTCTTGGGCACATGTTCAAATCATCCTTTAGTTCTGTCCTTCAACTCTCATGATGCATTTTCACGGTTGATCCCCACATTGCCATTTTCA
>CAIGRP010044753.1:0-24136 GCA_903798385.1 Fraxinus cuspidata
AAGTTTTTCAAATCTAACTCTTGAGCTTTATTTATTGCTATTCATTAAAGTATTAGCCTACTTTTCTTCTTGTACTCAACTTTGAATTTATCATTCATTAAGAAGAGAAGATTTCATTTGTAAATTTATTTGAATTATGAGTCGTGTTGTGGTCCCGTAAAGCTCAACGTTATAAAAGGATCGGTGCTCCTTGCGTGTAAGTCACCAAAAACTTTGTAAATGGTTGGATTGCCCCACAAGTCAATAAACACAGTAAAATTGACATTGCTTGTGCTGGAGAGCTTGAAAACAGAGGACGTAGATCATTGCATTGGATCGAACCTTTCATAATTATATTGTTTGTACTCTCTATCTTTTTTTACTTATTGCTTTCATATTCATGCTTGCTATTTAAATTAATCTATCTAGTTATCACATGCTTGATTTTAAGTTAATTTTTCGAAAAAGTTTTAGAAATCAATTCACCCTCATCTGGTTAGCTATTCTTGGGCTTTCATATGCACTTCTTGCATATTCTCCGAGAATAGTATGGCCTAACAAGCAGCGCGAAAATCGATGTATAAAAACAGGTCGGAATGTTCTTGTGTATACTACACAAGAAAAAGGGTATTGATAAGTGTAAACTCTATTTGGTTATTTACTACAAACTATTTGTCATTATTTCAAAAAGGTACTACATGCATGCGTATCCTTCACTGCAAACATTATTAAATCGCATCGGGAGAACAATGAAGGCGCTGCTCACATCACCCAAATCCTGAGCGGTATCCCCCATTTAAGGTTTGGTATGGTATTTGGAAATACACTATGTAATTAGAATGATGGTTGAAGCATATTCAATTGACACAACGTTTATTTGTACATGTACACTTACAAGATTGAATTGGTGCAATCGATGGAACGCATGTGAGAACAGTAATGCCACAACATAAAAGAAAGGATTTCATTGGAAGAAAGAGGATTTCAACACAGATTGTTTTGGCAGATTGTGATTTCAATTTATGTTTTACATTCTTCTTGCCGGGGATCACATGAAACATATGCAACAGTCGTATTTTAGCCCAAGCAGTACACGATCTGAATATAAATTTTTCGCAACCCGCGCACGAAAATATTACCTGGTTGAATCCGGGTTCACACATAAGCATGGGTATATGACTCCCTATAAAGATTCTGATATTAGATATCATTTTCAAAAATTTGGCAATGCAACAGATGGGAGAAGATGTCGTTTTTGAAATGCACGCGAGCGATTTAATTTTCGTCACTCATCATGTCAAAACGTTATTAATCGTGCCTTTGGTGTTCGGAAATAGAGATGGAAGATTCTCGATCAAATGCCTGGTTACAATATAAGAGCATAAACTTCTGTAGTTGTGGCCATCATGGGAATTCATAATTTTCTAAGGAGAAACGGTTTGCTAGATGAGGGTTTTCGTAGAGCCGAAGAACTGGATTATGACGAAGTTGAGATAAACTTACCTAATGAACAAGATGAAATTGTCGTAGAGCTAGATGCAATAATCAAAGAGGACATGTCGTGGTGACAACTATGCGATATATGGCACATGCACTATGTTAGTATTTTTATAACCTTTATAAATAATAAAAAACTTATGTCTTCTATATTCGCACTTTCGTTCTACTTGCCGACGTAGAGAAACACAAGTTGGATTTGTAGTATTTGAGGACGTAATTTGAAAGCCTTCTTGAAATGTAACTCCATTTTTTTTTCCCACTAAAGTAGACGGAAGAATAGACGATTATACAAAGTAGGTCACGTGAAATGTACCACCCTAATTTAAAGGGCGTAAATGTAAAGTGAAAATGAAATGTGTGTACATAAAGTTGAGTAGTCAAATGTGGCCTCTGTTGTTGTCAGGCAAAATCAATTTTTCAAAATTGGGGCCCATAAAAAATGGAAAGCATTTTGAAAACTCGGTAGAGATTGGGGGCGAAACGCATTTAGTATTTCATATTCTATTTTAGTCCAATTTGAACGAGAAAAATATTTTAAACTTTTAAATGTTTAGTCATACGTGATTGTAGTAAGGGACTTTTTTTTTTTTTTTCGTTATTTCAATATTTTAATGTTAACGTTAATCCTGACCCCGAATAAAGGATTCAATATTTGGTTCGTTTTAAGCTTGTGTTACTTAAACTAATAGTCCATTTACAATTAATTAATCATAAGCAGTAGTAAAGATGAAGTTGCTTAACAAAATGATAAATTATCTAGTCCTTACTGATTTTGTTCTAGTATGTTTCTTGTAGTAATTCAACATCGGATGCAAGTCTTATTGGAATGCTTGTTGAATTAGTTAGACATTTTAATTATCAAATGTTTCGGAGCGTAGAACCCGTTGATGCAATACAATTTGATTTTTGGTGAAAAAATGAACGAAAAATGCCTTGTTGTTTCTGCAACTACAAAAGATCCACTAACACCTCGATTAGCATGGTAGTTTTGGAGTCTGATTTTAGTGCAGTTAATCGAACTCTGTTCAAGGTTAGGAGTTGATTGAAAGAACATATTTTGGAAGATTGATGTGCGTAAAAATTGGTACGATGCTCATTTTCGAATACAACATAAGTATGAGGGAATTGCGTTTAATCGGGTAAATGATATTTAATTTAGTCATAATATCATATAATTAAACTTTGTTTTTTTAAAATAATATTTTGATTTTTAAAAAAATATACTCGTAACAAGTTGTTCGTATACAATTTTAAATTCGCCTACTTAAAAATTAAATAGTCAGTCCCAAACCTGAATAAAAGGAGGAGGGTTTCCAAAATCAAATTCTAAAAATAATTGCAAATCTATTTTCAAATCTCAATTCAATTTATTGTTTGTACATTTTACTTCTACAAATTTATACATTTCATATTCATACGATTTAAGTATTCAAATCAAATGAGGTTTGGTTTGATTTTTTGAAAAACAAAATAAAATCAAGCATATGAAAACGAAGAATCCATTTCCTCTATTCCAAGTATCGTCAATAAAACTTGCCGCAAACACATGAAGTGTGTATGCAGCACTCTTCATTGATGATACTTGGAACTTGATAACTCTTTGTTTTCAGATGCTTGACAAATTTGTATATCTACTTAAAAGTAAGGATAAAACTATCGACAAACTTGTTATCTATAAAAATGAAATTGAAAATTAACTCAATAAGAAATTAAGGTGTTGAAAAATGATCGTAGTTGTGAATATGAAGCACGATTTGCTGAATTCTGTACAAAACACGAAATCATTCATGAAACCACAATACCATATTCATCCCAACAAAATGGTGTTACTGAATGAAAAAATTGTACAGTAAAAAAAAAAATTATGAATGCAATGTTAGTAAGTATTGAATTAGCTTAGAACATGTGGGTAGAAGTTGTACTGTCGGGAAATTACCTTTCAACTAAGGTGCCTTGAAAGAAAAAAGGAAATGAGACCTCTATGATTTATACAAAGGAATGAAGTATTCCTATAAATACTTATGAGTGTGTTTATCGTTCCGAAGTAAGTGTACCTACACTAAAGAAGGTGAAAATTGGCCCAAAAGATGTAGATTGCATCTTTATTTATTATGCACATAATATTTGTGCTTACCAATTTCTTGTGCATGAGTCTAAAATCATAGACATATGGAATCAAAAAATGCTTCGTTATTTGAATATATATTTTTGTACAGATCTAAAGATGAAGCAAACTGCTCTAAACAAACACATAAGATTATGGTTGAAAATAGTCATGTCCAAGAACTAGAAGATGAAAATAACGTTGAACCGTTACATAGGAAAAGAAAAATGATAGAATAATCTTATGGTCCTAATTTTCTGACTTATATGCTGGAAAGTAAACCTCAAAGTTTTCAAGAAGCTATGAACTCTATGGAAGGACCTTAATAGAAAGACGTCATTAAAGTGAAATAGAATCTATTTTGTAAAATCGTACATGGAAGCTGGTAGATCTTCCTTGGGGAAACAAATTACTAGGCTACAAATGGATTTTCAAAAAGAAAAAGAATTCAGATGGAACTATTAAGAAGTATATTACTAGACTAGTGATAAAAGATT
Organism: Fraxinus cuspidata; assembly: GCA_903798385.1. Lineage (NCBI taxonomy): Eukaryota > Viridiplantae > Streptophyta > Magnoliopsida > Lamiales > Oleaceae > Fraxinus > Fraxinus cuspidata. The sequence goes on from CAIGRP010044753.1 coordinate 4,081, forward strand.
ATAGACAACGAAAAAGGCTTATATATTATCTAGTGACGAAAATAACATCTATTAGCCTGATGCTTCTGATTGCAACTCTGCGAAATCTTGAAGTACATCAAATTTGTTGGGGAATTATTTAGACCCAAATATGTGAAATTAATCAATAACAAGCAATACGTCACTTAATAATTGTTTCTAGATAATCACTGTAATTAATTCTATTAACCTTAAGTTAAACAATTACATAAATGTATATATCATAAGCAATAAAGTAAAAAACTCCATATATGATTGCGGAGGAAAACCCCTTCTTAGGATAAAAAACCTACAGGCAAACTAGCTACTAAAAGTCAGTAGAAAAGTTAACTTACAATTAGTCCAAACACCACTAAACCTTAACTGTTTCTGACCACATAACATGTAAATCACCAAGAAACTCATTTGGCTGTGTGACATACACTTTCCAACAACTCTGGACTATTTTTCCCTCCACATAGATCACCAAGTACAAACTCTTTCCATAACGCTAGAACTCCAAGCACCTCTTCATCATACTTTAATACTCTGAATAGTTATAGGTGAATGTAAGATTTTTGGTGTTTGATTTTTTGATATTTTGTATTTTGATTTGTAGCTGAGACAAGAGAATATTGGAATACGGATTTGATCTTAAAAAAATGTTCTCTTAACTGAATACAAGGCTCAACCAATCTTGAAACAATGTTTGGGATGAATTTATGAATCAATGATCTTGGAGTTGAATAAAGAGATTTTTGGGAATGTGTAATTGATTTTCAAATAATGATCTCTATAATAAAAATAATGTTCAACTACACCTTTGGATGAACTATGGCCTGTATATTTTTAATCGATACCAAATTGGATTGAAAAACTAGGCTAAAATTTAATTAGGTCATATCTCGAATGTAATCATCTCTCAAGCGCTGGCTTCATGCCAAGAGAGCGATGATCTACCACTAGAGTAATAGGGTCACGCCAAGTGAGGCCTAACAACCCTATTATGAGCACTCGAGCGCTCTTAGCGGGGCCAACGAGCGGTCGTATTCTGTTTCTTGATTTTCTTGAATTTCTTCTACTTCTTTTAGGACTCTACTAATCCTAGCTATTTTGACTTTAATTACAACTCAAATAACCATGATTTTAGATATAAAAATTGCAAATTAAAAATTTAGAAATTGCTAATTACAAATTTGGACCTAACAAAATGGATGTTAAAACAGTCTTTTTGAACGGAAATTTAGAAAAATAAATCTGAATAGAATAATTCGAAGATTTTTCATCACCAGAGCACAAAATAAAGATTGTATGTGACAAATATGTTTGTGTCAAAATATCAAAAATGGTTGTCATTTTATGTTTTTATGTTGAGGGCATTTTGTAACAACGATAAGATAATTAAATCTTAATTAAATCCACTAAAAATATGTTGAAATCAAGATTTAACATGAAAGATATGGGTTTAACTAATGTGATACTTGAAGTCAAAATTTCAAGAACATCATATGGATTCATTCTAAGCTAGTCACATTATGTTGACAAAATTTTGGAAAAAATTAACAAGGATAATTCCGGCATTACTAGAATATCTACAAGCCAAAATCTATCTAAAAAAAGGTGTGTGTGTTTTTCAAGTAGAGTACTCTAAAATTATTGAAAAGTTAATGTACTTGATGAGTTATACATGACCAAACATAGCTTACATAGCTAGTAAACTGAATAGATATACAACCAATTCAGAAACTAACCATTGGAAATGGATAGTAAGAGTATTAAAGTACTCAATAACACTCATAGCTATGAACTGTATTATACCAGATATTCAGCAATCATAGAAGAATATAGTGATGTTAACTAGATATTTGATATAAAAGATTCAAAATCTACTAGTGGATTTGTGTTTGCTTTAGTATGTGTAGCTATATAATGGAAATCCTTTAAACATACAGTTATAACTATATCTACTATGAAATCTGGTTTTATGGCTCTAGACAAATGTGGTGAAGAGGCTTAGTAGCTACGCAACGTTTTAGAGGATATTCGGAAATGGTCATAGCGTGTGCCAATAATTTGCATACATTGTGATAGTCAATCTGCAATTGGAATGACACTATTAACACATATAATGGTAAATCTAGACATATATATTGTAGTAAGATAACTAATCTCAACTGGAGTTATCTATGTTGACTATGTGATGTCAAAAGATAACATTGTAGTTCCACTAAACAAATGATTAAATAAAGAGTTAGTTGAAAATGGGAATGAATTAGACTTAAGCACTTGAACGAACAAGAATACAATGAAAATTCAACATAGTTGATTGGAGATCCTAAAATCTAGGTTCAACAGGAAAACCCAACTGTAAAGACTTAATCGAATCGATGTTGTTGACATATGGTTGATCTCGTGTTTTGATTATAACAAACAAATCGTTTTATCTCTAACAATTGAATTCAAGTCTTCATAGCCATTATGGCAAATTGATCAATTGAAGAGAAAATGATTGCTACCAAAAGATTCTCAACTTACAATAAACGAAAATCGAGATGGAAGCCAAGCAGTCACTTGAAATCAATCAAAGCATTCATGACGAATCAAGCATTCTTTGAGGATAGTAAACGTAGATGCTTTGAATCCATATGTAAATTTAAAATTCTTTAATTCTTAGCAATGAATCACTAAAAGCTCGTAAGTTAAATTTTTATGCACGAGATAAACTTTTCATAAAAGCGCTTGCACAAAAATTATTTTCGATATGACAAAAATCTTCACTCGATCTTTAAATCTTTTACCAATAATACTCATTTTGAAAAGTTAACTGAATATGTTCCTTAAGAGCCTACACTTATTAAAATAATCAAGAAAAGAGAAATCTAGAGATTTTTTGTCTTGGCTGACATCCAGTTCAATGGCGGACGTCAGGTGGGGTAATGTAACTGGGCTAGAAATTTTGGCATTTTGACTACTATAAATACCACTTCACTTTACATTCAATAGAACGCTTTAAGAACATTTAATCGAGATATTCTTAAGTAAAGCTACATTGATTTATCTTTGTCAAATCATTTATTTTGAAAAACTTTTGAAAATCATTCTACTAATCAAAGTTTTCTCACCTAACACTTGAGCTTTATTCATTGCTATTTATTAAAGTGTTAGCTTATTTATCTCTTGTTACTTAATTTTACCTTATCATTCATTAAGAGAGAAGTTTCAATTGTAAAATCACTCTTCTATTAAATTTGTGGGTCGTATTGAGGTCTTATAAAGCTCAACGTTGTGTAAGGATCAGTGCTTATTGTTTGTAAGTCACCAGAAGCGTTGTAAATGGTTAGATTACACCATAAGTCAATCAACATAGTAAAAAGGCCTTGCTCATGCCGAAGAGCTTGGTAACGAGGATGTATACCATTACTTTGAATCGAACCTCCATAATTATATCGTTTGCATCATATCTACCTCTCCTACTTATTGCACTTACTACTTGGATTTCTCTATTTAGTTCATACTTGTTTGTATTTATATTATTTTATGAAAAAGTTTTTAAATACCAATTCACCCATCTTGATTAGCCATTCCTGGGCCTTCAGTTGGTATCAGAGCAAGGTGCTCATTTTAAAATTAAGATTCTACAATCTTGAGCAATGGCTAACTACAATTTTCAAAATCTTGAGGGCCATTATGCTAATTGCCCTCGCTTCTTTGGTGACACACATTATAAATATTTGAAAGTTAGGATGACGATATATATTCAATCAAAAGATTATAATATTTTGGAAGTTATTGAATATGGTCCTTATGTGCCTTCCAAGACTATTAAAATTGATGGTCAACCCGATAAAACCATTTCAAAATCTAGAGAGGAATATGATGAAGATGATAAAAGAAAATTGTCCTTAAATGCTAAAGTCAAAAATCAACTTTATTGTGCCTTAGATTAAAATGAGTTTAATCATATTAGCACGTGTGATTCTGCATATGACATTTGGAATCCATTGGATGTTACCCATGATAGTACTAATAAAGCGAAAGAAACTAAAATTAATATCTTGGTTGAAGAATTTGAAAACTTCATCATGAAACAAGATAAACATATTGTTGACATGATTACTCGTTTCACATATTATAAATGGACTCAAAGGGTTTTATAAAAAATTTAATAACGGTGAACTTGAAAGTGAAATGCTCAAGTCACTATCGAAAGAATGGAGCTCATTAAGGATATTGATAGAAAATACCAAAAATATCAACTCATATCCTTCGAAAGAACTTTATGGCGCATTGATGAGATCTCAACAACGTCGAAACTAAGGAGAAAACAAGGAAAAGTGATGATGAATCAAAAGAGCCTCCCAAGCGCCAAACCTCTCTTAAATCGGAAATCAAAGAAGGAACTACAAGTATAAATATGAGTGATGAAGAACTCGATGACCTAGTCCTTCTTGTCAAAAAATGGAGAGAATTTCGAAATAATCGAAGATTCCAAGAGAAAGATGAAAAGGGTAGAGAAATGAGAAAAATAATATTTGCTATGATTCCCGGGTGCCCAAACAAGAAGAGAAATATCAAGAAATATGCATTCAAGCGACATGAGATGAAAGTGACAATGATGATCGTGATGGAATGATACTCAAGAAGAAATCACCAACATATGTTTCATGGCAACCGAAGATGAGGTAACTCTATTGAAAAATGTTCATATGATGATTAATCTACTTCTTATGATTAAATTCTTGAGGAATTTGAAAAACTTGCTCAAAATCACTATATTCTTAAAAAGAAGCACTATTCTTTGAAAGGAGAAATGAAGAAAATTTTAGAAACTCAAAAGGAAAATGTTTATTGATTAAATAAAATTATTCCTTGAAAGACTTAACAAAAATTATTTATAAATTCACTCAAGGTAAGAAAAATTATGATTTAATTTTTGATGATCAAAAGTGTTTTTGATAAATGAGGAATTGGATATAAACCATTTTTAAAACAAAAATCTTTCAAAAATCTATTTGTCAAAGTTTCAAACACTCCTTTAAAAACCACATGTAGTTTTTGCATTAAAAATGGACATATTACATATAATTGTCTAACAAAAAAGAGGCTACACATTGAAAGAAAAAATAAGTAGATTCGGAAAACCACTAAAACTAACTATCAAGGACCCAAACTTGTATGGATACCAAAGATAAAAAATTATATTATTTTTGTAGGAACCAAAGAAGATGAAGAGCAAATGGTTCTTGGATAGCAGATGCTCAAAACACATGATCGGGGATAGAATTTTATAATCAAACTTCAAAGTAAAAGATGGAGGTCATGTCACATTCAGAGATAATGCAAAAGGAAAAATTATTGGAATTGGAAACATTGGTAATCATTATTTTCCTTCTATTACAAACGTGTTATTGGTAGATAACATCAAACATAATTTGCTTAGCATTAGTCAATTATGTTATAAAAGCTATCATATTAAATTTAATTCTTCTAAATGCCTTATCAAGGATGCTACATCAAAAGATGTAATATTTATAGGGAGCCGTAGCACAGATGTGTATATTATAAATATCGAATTTGAAAATAATAAAAATTTTCTATCAAGTTTTAATGAGGATACTTGATTATCGCATAGGAGATTAGGCCATGTTAGTATGGATCTTCTTTAAAAATAATTGAAAAATTATTTTATCAAAAGTCTACCAAATATAAAGTTTGATAAAGATAAAAATTTTCATTCTTGTCAATTTGGTAAACAAGTAAAAAGCTCATTTAAACCTAAACTAACCAATTAACTACTCCACATAGATCTTTTTGAACCTTTTCAGACCGCTAAGTTGGGTGGAAAACATTGTGCCTTCGTTATTGTCGAAAACATTAAACCTCAAAGATGAAGCTTTGAATTCATTCAAAACTTTTCTGCAAAAATGTTCAAAATGAAAAAGGATACTGTATTACAACTATTAGAAGTGATCATGGTGGAGAATTTGATAATTTTGCTTTTAACAAATTTTGCAATGAAAATAGCTAGGACTCCTCAACAAAATGGTGTAGTAGAAAGAAAAAATCGCACATTGTAAAAAATGGCTAGGACCATGTTAAATGAAAATAGCATGCCAAAATATTTTTGGGCCGAAGCCATCAACACAGTTTACTATATTGTAAATAGAGTTTTAGTTAGTCGAAAGAAAACTAAAACCCCATATGAGCTTTGAAAATATATGATTCCAAATATCGGCTATTTTAAAGTTTTACGATGTAAATGCTTTATTTTAAATATAAAAGAAAATTTTGAAAGTTTTGATTCAAAATCTGATATCGGGATCTTTCTAGTTTACTCATTGACTAGCAAAGTTTATAGAGTCTTGAACAAATGAACTCTAATCGTTGAAGAATCTATGTATGCTATTTTTGGTGAAACTAATCCTCTTGATCGTGAGAAAGGTATTACTATTGATGTAGAATTGGAGACTCCCTTCGAACAAATGAACATTCAAGACCGAAGTAAGGATGATCCAAAAGAAAAACACATGGAAGAAGCGAACGTTCAACCAAGTGAAGTAGAACCTACTGAAGCGTCAAATGATCCAACTCTACCAAAAAAATAGAAGTTTGTTCCCTCTCACCCAAAAGAACTTATTATAGGTGATCCATCTAAATGTATTACTACTAAAGCTTCTACTAGGAATCACCTAAATAGCAATGCTTTCATTTCACAAATTGAACTAAAAAAATTTTAAGGAAGCCGAGTTTGGTGAGTTTTGGATTCTAGCCATGCAAGAAGAACTAAACTAATTTGAAAGAAATCATGTTTGAGATTTAGTCGCTAGACCACATAATCAAACCGTCATTGGTACAAAATGAGTTTTTAGAAACAAAAGAGACAAAAATGGGATTATTGTACGTAACGAGGCTAGATTAGTGGCCCAATGTCAAGAAGAACGTAGATTTTGAGGAAACCTTTGCACCGGTTGCTAGACTAGAATTTATTCGCATGCTTCTTGCATTTGCTTATTATAAAAGATTTACTTTTTATCAAATGGATGTCAAAAGTGCATTTCTTCAAGGTTTCATTCAAGACGAAATATTTGTTGAGTAACCGCCCGACTTTAAAGATCTCAAGTATCCGAACTATGTTTCAAACTTAGAAAAACTCTTTATGGTTTAAAACAAGCTCCAAGGGCTTGGTATGAAAGATTGAGTAAATTTCTACTTTTAAATGGTTTTTCAATAGGAAAAGCAGATACTACCCTATTTGTCAAAACAAGAATGATATGATTATTGTTCAAATATATGTAAATGATATTATATTTGGTGCCACTAATATCCATCTTTGTGAAGAATTCTCAAAATGCATGAGTATGAAATTTGAAATGAGTAAGATGGGAAACTCAAATTCTTCCTTGTTCTCCAAATTAAGCAAACTAGAGATGGTATATTCATCAATAAAAATAAGTATATATTGTACATTCTCAAAAGATTCAAAATGGATAACTTGAAGCTTATGAAAACTCCTATGAGTACATCCGTAAAATTAGATAAAGATGATCAAAGTACTTGCGTGAATGCCACAAAATATCGAGGTATGATTGGATCTCTTCTCTACGTAACTACTAGTAGACCTGATGTCATGTTTAGTGTGTGTTTATGTATTTGATGTCAATCTAGTTCTAATGAGTCTCATCTTACTACTGTAAAACAAATTTTTAGATATCTTAGTTGCAGTAGAACCTTAGGGCTTTGGTATCCAAAAGGCACTCATAGTAAGCTTCTTAGTTATTTGAATGTTGATTGGGTCGGTTGCACAATCGATCTAAAAGCACAAGCGGAACTTGTCATTTTGTAGGCTTTGTACTTGTGTTATGGTTTAGCAAGAAACAAAATTCCGTTGCATTATCAACCGTCGAAGTCGAGCACATCTCAGCTGCGAGTTGTTGTGCCCAAGTGTTATGGATGAAGCAAATTCTTATTCATTATCACCTATCTTTTGATCATACACATATCATGTGTGATAATACTAGTGTCATATATTTGTCTAAAATCTCATCTTGCACTCACGAACGAAGTACATTGAAATTAGGCATCACTTCTTAAGAGATCACACTCAAAAGAAAGATATTGTGTTAGAATTTGTGAACACGAAGAATCAATTGGTCAATATCTTCACTAAACCTCTTGTACTTGATCGATTCTCACATATTCGACTAGGCCTAGACATCATTGATTAATCATATGTACTCAACTAAGTTATACTTTGTGCACTTTACCTATATATGTGATATTTTTATTCACTTAAAAAAAGTTGGAGGAAGGGGACCAGACAAGTCAACCGGATGTCCGGTAACCCCATCCGGTTTGACAGAGTTTTTCAACTATGCAACCGGACATCCGGTAAAACGCGGATAAAGACCCTCATGTCGCGAACCTGATTCATTTCTTCTCCATTTCTCTTAATTCTCTCCATAAATCTCATTTGTATTCTTCATTCTTCCCACACAATTCATAAATTACTACTCAAAATAAAAACCTCATTACTACTGCACTTCAAATTCTTTCAAAATTCAAATTTCCATCCACCAAATTGCACATTCCCTCAAAATCCAAACCCTAGTCTACTTTTTCCCTTCATCATCAAATTTTTACAATGTTGGGATCCAAAAGAGCGAGCAAAAGATTCAAGAGCATGTGAGATAGTCTCCATAACATTCATCTGTCGAAGACTTCGACATGAAACCCGAGGTGCCGGCCAACCCATTTGAAAAAATCCTCCATTTTAATAGGTAAACATGTTGACTTTTTCGATTTTACTATTGAAGCACTCGCATTTCATAGAGAAGAGAATTTTTTTTTAAATGGGGTAGATGTCCATTGCTATTTTAGTTGAACATGCATATCCTCGCCTTATGAAATAATTTTATAAAAACATGGTTATTACTCTTCGCTCGGATGAGATTTCATGTTTACTTAAAAATATCCGTATGACCATCAACAAAGCTATCATTCGTGATATTCTTGAGCTTGAGCCGTGTGATATTCGAATTTTTCTACACAAAACTTATCCTACCTTAGAAGGTTATGATCTTTTCGAGGCACGTCGTCGGGTAACTGGAAAAAATTTCAAAAACATCATGAAACTTAGTGCAAATAAATTAACACTTCCATATAAAGTTTTACAAAATATCATTACACATGTCATTTTTCCTCAAAAGGGTCATCGAGATGAGGTGAACTTTTTTGATCTTTTTATTCTCGATTCCTTTCTTGTTGGGCGAAAAATAGATTTTCCAACTATTGTATTAGGTCTCATGAAGCTTGTGCATCTTAAAGTTTTATCTACGGAATGCTTCTTACAAAAATTTTAAACATTTTGTTATTCCACTATGCGATGACAAATTTGTTAAACTTCGCCATATCAATACTATCAACATCCAAACCCTTAAATGAATGAAAATAGTAAAAAAGAACATGGTCAATGGGTGGAACACACAAAAGGTTTCAACCCCACCTCAGGTCCATTGACTCTTCCATTTGAAGGTGATGAGGATGACAATGTTGATGATATACCGCAAGTTCTGCACCCTCCTCATGAAGTTCCAGCCTCTAGTACTTATCGTTCTTCAGTTGGTGGCTTCACATTTTCCAAGGATCACTACAATATTCTCAACGGCCATAACGATTCTATTACATCATTAGTTGATGGCCTTGGTGGAATGCTTCGAGAATTGTAAGTCCAACAAGCCGTCATACAAGCTCAACAGGATGCCATTCAAGCACAACAGTGGCAATGCAAGCTCAGCAAAATGTCTTCTACAATCATTTCTATACACTTTTTCCTCCACTACCTCCTCTAAAGCCGTAGTCATAGTTTTTGTTGCTATTTTGAATATGTCTTTATGTTTCTACGACTTTTTTGCTATTGGTCTTTTTGGACATCATTTTGATATTATCGATGGTTATGCTATGGTTATTTCATAATTCATGTTTTATCTTATAATTTTTGCTTATGCCAAAAGGGGAAAAATGGAGTAAGACGATTATGCATGATTTGATTTGATAATAATATACTTGAAGTATATGAAAAGGGGAAAAAAGAGAAAATCATCTATATATGGTCATTAATTGTATAAGACAGGGGGGATACGAATTTCATGATAAATTTATAATCATCTATCAATGTAATGTCAATTGTTCAAATCTATTCTGCAAATCATCCTATTTGTCATAATAAAAAAGGGAGAAATTATTGACCTATGGTTGATCTCGTGTTTTGATTTTAACAAACAAATTGTTTTATCTCTAACAATTGAATTTAAATCTTCATAGTTTTTGTGACAAATTGAACAATTGAAGACAAAATGATTGTTACCAAAAGACTCACAACTTACGATAAAAGAAAATCGAGATGAAAGTCGAGCAATCATATCAAATCAATCGAAGCATTCGCGACGAATCAATCATTCTTTGAGGATATTAGACTTATATGTTTTGAATCCATATGTAAAGGTAAAATGTTTTAATTTTTAGCAATGAATCACTAAAAGCTCGTAAGTTAAATTTTTATGCACAAGATTAACTTTTCATAAAAACGCTCGCATAAAAATTATTTTCAATGTGACAAAAATCTTCACTCGATTTTTAAACCTTTTAGCAAAGACACTCATGTTGAAAAGTTAAGTGAATATATTCCACAAGAGCCTACACTTGTTAAAATAATCAAGAAAAGAGAAATTCAAAGATTTTCTATCCTGGTAGATGTCCGGTGAAGGGGCAGACGTCCGGTGACCAATGGTCAAAATTTTAACTTTCTTATTTTTGATGCACAACGACTAGTTCAGTTGTCTGGTTCAGTGGGTTCATCCAGTTGGCCAAAAATTTTGATGTTTTGACTGCTATAAATACCACTTCACTTTATATTCAATACAACACTTTTAAGAGCATTTATTTGATATATTCTTAAACAAAGTTACATTGATTCATCTTTATCAAATCATTTATTTTGAAAAATTTTGATTGAATTAACTTTTGAAAATCATTCCACTCATCAAAGTTTTTTCACCTAACGCTTGAGTTTCATTCATTGCTATACATTAAAGTGTTATCCTATTTTTCTGTTGTTACTCAATTTGATCATATCATTTATTAAAAGAGAAGTTTCAATTGTAAAATCACTCTTCTATTAAATTTGTTGGTCGTGTTGAGGTCCTGTAAAGCCCAACATTGTGTAAGGATCGATACTCCTTATTTGTAAGTCACCGGAATCGTTGTAAAGGGTTGGATTGCATCATAAGTCAATCAACATAGTGAAAAGGCATTGCTCATATCGGAGAGCTCGATACGGAGGACATAGATCATTATTTTGGATCGAACCTCCATAATTATATCGTTTGCATCCACTCCCCTTCGCTTACTTATTGCACTTATTGCCCGGACTTATCTATTTGGTTGCTTGTATTTATATTAGTTTTATGAAAAAGTCTTTAAATAACCAATTCACCCCCCTCTTAGTTAGCCATTATTAGGCCTTCAAATATGAAAGATAACATTCCCTATCCATGATAGCTCAAGAAGAGCTAACCAAGAGAGAGGTAAATTGATTTTTAAAACTTTTTAAAAAAATTAATCCATAATCAAGTACATAATAACTAGATAAATTAATTCAAATAGTAAGCAAAAATATGAAAGCAATAAGTAAATAGGGAGAGAGAATGCTAACTGTATAATTATGGAGGTTCGATCCAACGCAGTGATCTACGTCCTCCGTTACCAAACTCTCCGGCACGAGTAAGGCCAATTTCACTATATTGATTGACTTTTGGTGTAATTCATCTCTTTACAAAGCTTCCGGTGACTAACAAAAAAGGAGCACTGATCCTTATACAACGTTGAACTTTACGAGACCTCAACACGATCCAAAAGTTTAAAGAAAATTGATTTTACAAATTGAAACTTCTCTCTTAATAAATGATATGATCACAATTGAGTACCAAGAGAGATATATGATAACACTTTAATAAATAGCAATGAATGAAGTTCAATTGTTAGGTATAAAAAACTTTGATGTGTAAGATGATTTTAAAAGTTAATTTGATCAAAAATTTTTCAAAACAAAAATGATTTGATAATAATAAATGATATGAGAAATCAATACAATTTTGCTCAAAACAATCTCACTTGAATGCTCTTTTGTTGTATTTATGAGTAGCAAATTTGTTATTTATCCCTGGGCGATCATCAGGACGTCCGAAATAGTACCGGATGACTGAATAGTCGTTATTTTGTCAGACATTAGAACGGTAAAAAATTGGACGTTGGAGGTGAACCGGACATCCGGTTCATCATCCGGATGTTCGGATGGACAAAGAGAAAAAATTATCCCCAGTTTGTCCATTTTGATTTTTGGACTAGGTTGGCTTTAGATTTTCTAAGATAAGTGATGCTAATGGATTGAAAATTAAGTTGAATTTCTTACCTTTGAAAAAATAATTTTGTGCAAACGATTTTACGAAGTAAACTTTTATCGTGCATAAAAGTTCGTCACTTGAGCTTTCAATGAGTTATTGCTTAGGTTAAAGTATTTTACCTTTACAAGTGAGTTCAAACATATAGTTCTAATATCTTCGATTGATTTGGTACAAGTACACGATTTGTTACTTGATTTTTAATTTGGCGCAAGTGCTTGATTTGTCTCCGATTATTTTGGCGCGAGTACCCGATTGAGAATGCTCGATTTCCAAGCTTGATTGTGAATGCTCGATTTTCATCAAGTTCGCAACATGTAACAATGAAGACTCCATTATAAATTTAGAGATTAATATAATTTGTTTGTTATAATCAAAATATAAGATCGACCATAGGTCAACAATTTCCCCTTTTTTGATTATGACAAACAAAAGATGATTTGCAATAAGAAAAATACTTTATCTCATATGATTCATACATTGCTATAGCAATCCCCCTATCTTTTATAGATCAAGCATTCATATGATATTATTCCCCCTTTCTTATACAAGTCAAGCATGCATATCATCGTACATATGTTGTCCCCTTTTTGACATAAGTAAATAGAATATGAAGTAGGGAATGAAAACAACCATATGCAAAAAGAATGAAATATAAAGCATTACCCAAAGGAAATCACATAAAATTAAAATTATAGTGAAATATTCATCATGAAGCAAACCAAAGCGTAGAATAACATTAATCTTGAAGCAAAAAGAAACATCCATCTTAAAGCAAATAAGGTAAAATTCATCATGAAAACAAAATATTAACTATGGCACTCGGGGAGGCAGATGAGGAAAGTGGGATAGAAATGGGCGTAGAAGGCATTCTACTAAGCCCATATCGTTGTATGTTGTTCTTGAATGGCTTCCTATTGAGCTAGTATGGCGGCCTGTTGAGCTTGTATGGTGGCATGTGAGCTTGCATCTGATGAAGCATCCCACCGAGGCCATCAACCAAGGATGTGAGGGAGTCGATGCAGCCGTCAACATGTTGTATTGATCCTCGATAAACATAAATCCACTATCCACAGATCGAGGGATACTGGATCCCAAAATATCGTGCGGAGGAATAGGAGCTTCCGGAACGTCATCGTCGTTATCCTTATCATCTTCCTCAAATGGTAGAGTCGAAGGACCCGAGGTTTGGTCGAACCCTTTTGTATGTACCACTTACTGACCATATTCTTTATTAATTTTCATGTGTTTGAGGGTTTGAATGTTTATAGTATCGGTGGGTCGAAGTTGGACAAATGTCTCATCGTTCAACGAAACATTAAAGTGTTTAAAAATTTTCGTGAGAAGCATGCCATATGGTAAAGCTTTAACATGTCTTGAGGAATTGACAAGTTTCATGAGTCCTAATGCAATGGAGGGAAAATCAAATTTCCTACCGACAAGAAAAGAGTCGAGAAGAAAGAGATCATATGAACTTACTTCATCCCGATGACCCTTCCGTGGTAGGATAACATTTTTTATGATGTTTTGTAAAACCTTGCATGGATTGATTTGCACTAACTTTTGAAATATTTTCAAAAAAATTCCTGGTGACATTATGACAAGCCTCGCTAGGGTTATAACCGTCTAATGTGAGACTTGCTTTGTGAGAAAAATTTGTGTTTCACACACCTCAAGTTCTAAAATATCACGAATGAGAGCTTTATATGACAATGCATTTATTTTTAATCAAACATGAAATGTCATCGAAAAGAGAAGTAATAGATGTTTTTGTAAAGTTCTTTCATAAGTCGTGGGTATTCATGCTCTTCTAAAGTTGTAATAGAAATCCAACCTATATTTTCAAAAAGTTCTTCTATATGAAATGTGGGTGCTTCAATAGTAAAATCCACAAAATTAACATTTTTACCTGTTAAAATGGGGGATTTTTCATATATGTTGGCCGGCACCTTGGGTTCCAAATCGAGCTCTTCTTCGGATGCAGAAGGATGAGATCTCCTCACTGTGCTCTTGAGCCTTTTTTCCAGTGCATTTTGAGCCCCACATTTTTTAGAATCAAGAATGGAGAGGAATATGAGAGATTAAGGTTTTGATTTGGAATGTAGTAGATGAAATTGAGAATTTCTTGAAGAATTGAAATATAGAAATAATGGGTTTTTTATTTTGGTGGGTAATTAATGACTTTTAGAAGGAAGATTGAGTGATGGAGAATAGAATTATGGAGAGAAAGGTGAGAAAATGGAAAAAGAATAGGGTTTGCTCGCTTTTTAAAAAAAATCCCCATCGCTGAACCGAACGTCCGATTTCTCATCTGGATCCTTCTTTTTTAATAATAAAACATACTAAGTCATGTAAATATGGTACACATGAAATAATAAGATAAAAAATATGTAAGCATATGTAGTTATGAACTTAATCATGTATTTCAAATTCGTCAATAATGCATAAACCTCTTCAAATATGTGAAAAATGATTAAGAGCTAGAGTTTTTGTAATGATATCGGCCAATTAATTTTCCGTGTTTATAAATTCTAACACAATATCACTATTTTGAGCATTGACTCTTAGGAAATTATGTCTAATTTCAATGTGCTTCACCCTGGAGTGCAAGATGGGATTATTAGACAAGTTTATGGCACTAGTATTATCACAAATAGTGGGTATGTGATCAAATGATAGGTGAATCACTAAGAGTTTGTTTCATCCATAGAACTTGTGAACAACAACTAGCGGCCAAGATATATTCGGCTTCGTTGGTAGATAATTCTACAGAATTTTGTTTATTGCTAAACCATGATACAAGTGCAAAGCCAAGAAAATGACACGTTCCGCTAGTGATTTTATGATCAATTGTGCACCCAGCCCAATCGGCATCCGAATAGTTAAGTAGATCAATATGGGTGCCCATGGGATACCAAAGCCCTAAAGTTCAACTACCACTAAGATATCTAAAGATTCGTCTTACGGCCTTGAGATGTGATTCTTTAGTATTCGATTGAAATCTAGTACATAGACACATACTAAACATAATATCGTGTCTACTTGTGGTTAAGAAGGGATCCGATCATACCTCGATATTTTGTTATATCAACGAACGTACCTTGATCTTCCTTGTCCAATTTTATGGATGTGCTTATAGGGGTATTCATTGGCTTCAAGTCATCCATTTTGAACCTCTTGATCATGTCCAATACGTACTTACTTTGATTGATGAAAATTTCATCACAAGTTTGCTTAATTTAGAAATCGGGAAAAAAATTTAAGTTCTCTCATCATGCTCATTTCATATTTCATGCTCATCCACTTAGAGAACTCTTCACAAAGATGAATATTAGTAGCATAAAATATAATTTCATCAACATAAATTTGAACAATGATCATATCGTACTTTTGAGTTTCAACGAAAAGAGTGGTATCAGCTTTTTCAATTGAAAAACCATTTAAAATTAGAAATTTTCTCAATCGTTCGTACCAAGCTCTAGAAGCTTGTTTTATTCTATAAAGAGCTTTTCAAAGTTTGAAAACATAGTTCGGGTGTTTGTATTTTTAAAATCTGGTGGTGGTTCAACTAACACTTTTTCTTGAATAAAACCGTTAAGAAAAGCACTTTCGACATTCATTTGATAAAGAGTGATTTTTTTATGACAAGCGAATGCAAAAAGCAAGCGAATGGATTATAATCTAGCCACCGGTGCAAATGTTTTTTTCAAAATCGATGCCTTCTTCTTGATTGTAACCTTGGGCCACTAATCTAGCCTTGTTACGCACAATAATTTCATTTTCATCATGTTTATTTCTAAAGACCTATTTAGTACCGATGTCAGTTTGATCATTTGGTCTAGCGACTAAAACATAGTTCTGTTCAAATTGATTAAGTTCTTCTTGCATAGCTAAAATCCAAAATTCATCAAACTCAGCATTCTTTGAAAGTCTTGGGTTCAATTTGTGAAATGAATGCACAACTACTTAAATGACTTTTAGTAGAGGCTCTAGTAGTAATACCTTTTCATGAATCACCAATGATTAGTTCTTTAGGATAAGAATGAACAAAACTCCATTCTTTTGGTAGAGGTAAATCATTTTGGACTTTGGTTGGCTCTTCTTCGCTTTGTCGAACATTTTCCCTCCTTGACGTTCATCTTGTGGATCTTCCTAGTGTTGATCTAGAATGGTCATTTGTTCGAATGGAGTTTCCAACCCTACATCAATATCAATACATTTCTTATGATCAAGAGAGTTAGTTTCATCGAAAGTGACATGCATAGATTTTTCAACGACTAGAGTTCTTTTGTTGAAAACTCTATAAGCTTTACTAATCGATGAATATCCTAGAAAAATTCCAACGTCGGATTTTGAATCGAATTTTCCCATGTTTTCTTTTATATTCAAGATAAAGCATTTACACCTAAATACTTTGAAAAACCTAGTATTGTAAATTCTATTTTTCCAAAGTTCATATGACTAATTAAAACTCTATTAGCAATATAGCAAGCAATGTTAACCGGCTTCAGCCCAAAAATATTTTGGCATACTCTTTTCATTTAGCATAGTCGTAGCCATTTCTTACAATGTCCAATTCTTCTTTTCTACTACACCATTTTGTTGAGGAGTTCTAGGAGCTAAGAATTTATGTTTCACATCTATTTTCATTACAAAACTTATGAAAGGCGAGATTATCAAATTCTCCACCATGATCACTTCTAATGGTTGTAATGGAGTATCATTTTTCATTTTTGAACATTTTTTGCGAAAGTGTTTAAAGGTTTTTAGAGTTTCATCTTTGAGACATAAGAAAAGAACCCAAGTGAATTTAGAGAAATTGTCAACAATGACGAAAGTATAGTGTTTTCCACCTAAATAAGCGGTTCTCGATGGTTCAAAAAGATCAATGTGGAGTAATTGATATGGTTTTGTGGTAGATGAGTGTAATTTGGGTTTGAATGAACTTTTTACTTGTTTACCAAATTGACATGCATAGCAAATTTTGTTTTTTTCAAACTTCAAATTTAGTAAACTTTTGACAAAACCATTTTTGGGGATTTTTGAAAGAAGATCCATGCCAACATGATCTAATCTCCTATGACATAGCTAAGTATCCTCTTTCAAACTCATTAAACATTTTTTATCATTTTCAAAATCAATATTTATGATATAAATATCTTTGCTTCGACTTCCTATAAATAATACCTCTTTAGATGTAGCATCCTTAATGAGACATTTAGAAGAATCGAATTTGATATGATAGCCTTTGTCACATAATTAACTAATACTAAGTAGATTATGTTTGATGTAATCTACCAATAGTACATTGTCAATGGAAGGGGAGAGACGATTTCAATTCCGATGATTTTCCCTTTATATTGTCTCCAAATGTGACATGACTCAATCATCTTTTTGAAGTTAGATAGTAAAGTTCTATCTCTGGTCATGTACTTTGAACACCCGCTATCCAAGAACCATTTGCTTGTCGTCATCTTTGGTACCTATAATAATAATTCAACTTTTGATTTTTGGTACCCACACAAGCTTGGGTCCTTAGTAGTTAGTTTTAGTGGATCCTTGAGTCCACTTGTTTTCTACTTTCAAAGTTTAGCTTCTTTTTGGTTAGACAATTGTAGTTTTTGAAGGAATTTTATTTGAGGATTTGACAAATAAATTTTTGAGAGATTTTTGTTTCAAAAATATTTATATCCAATGCCTCATTTATCAAAAATGTATTTTTTGACCACCGAGCATTAAATCAAAATTCTTCTTCCCTGGAGTGAATTTAAAAATAATTTTTGTCAAGTTCTCAACATTTTCTTTCAAAAAATAATTTTCTTTATACAATGAATTATAATCAACATTTTCCTTTTTTATTTCTAAAATGTTCTCCATTTCATTATTTAATAATCTATGTTTCTTTTTAATAATAGAATGACTATTCTTCTAAAATTTCATCATAAGAAGAAGATAAATCATCATATGAGAATTTTTCAATAGAATTTATCTCATCACCGATTGCCATGAAGCACATATTGGCTATCTCTTCTTGATATTTATTTTCATCGTGATCATCATCATCGCTTTCATCACATGTTGTTTGGAGTACCTTTTTCTTGAAATTTCTCTTTTTGTTTGGACACTTGGTTCTACTGTGACCGGATTTGTCACAATCGTAACAAATAATTTTCTAGTTTCTTTCTTCACTACTTTCTTCTTTCTTTTGAAACTTTCGATTATTTCGAAACCTCTCCATTTTTTGACAAGAAGCACAAGATTATCAAGTTCTTCATCACTCATATGTTCACTTGTAGTTCCTTTTTCACTTGCCAATTTGAGACTAATTTGACGCCTAGAAGGCTCTTTTGATTCTTCCTTGCTTTTCCTTGTCTTCTCATTAGTTTCAAGGTCGTTGAACTCGTATGTCATCAAGGTTCGATAGAGTTCCTCCAAAGGATAAGAATTGATGTCTTTAATGTTCTCTATCAACTTCCTTAATGAATTCCAATCTTTCGAAATCGACCTAAACATTTTACTTACAAGCTCACCATTAATAAATTTATGATCAAAGTCCATGAGGTCATTAACAATATCGGTGAATCGAGTAATCACGTCAACAATAATTTCGTCTTGTTTCATGAAGAAATTTTCAAATTCTTTGACCAAAAGATTAATCTTGGTTTCTTTTACCTTACTTGTGCCGACATGAGTGACTTCTAAAGCATGTCAGATATCATATGTGGATTCACGTGAGCTAATACGATTAAACTCATTTTTGTCTAAGGCACAATAAAGTAGGTTTTTTACTCTAGCATTCAACGACAATTTTCTTTTATCATCTTCATCATATTCCTCTCTAGGTTTGAGAATAGATTGACCGGGTTATCCATCAATTTTAATATTTTTGGTGGGTACATGAGGACCATATTCAATGACTTCTCAAATAATATAATATATTGGTTGAATGTAAATCATCATTCTACCTTTCCAATAATTATAATGTGTGCCATCAAATAAGGAAGGTCATTTATGGAATGCCCTTCGAGATTTTGAAGGTCGTTGTGGTTAGCCATTGCTCGAGATTGTAAAATCTTAATTTTAAAATGAGCACCTTGCTCTGATACCAATTGATAGCCCAAGAATAGCTAACCAAGAGGGGGTGAAATGGTTTTTAAAACTTTTTCAAAAAATTAATCTATAAACAAATACGTAATAACTAGATAGATTAATTCAAAAAATAAGCACGAATATGAAAGTAAAAAGTAAAGAAGGATAGAGAATGCAAACGGTATAATTATGGAGGTTCGATCAACGTAATGATATACGTCCTCTGTTACCAAGCTCTCTGGCACCAGCAAGGCCAATTTCACTATGTTGATTGACTTGTGGTTTAATCCAACCTTTTTACAAAGCTTCCGGTGACTTATAAACAATGATCACCAATCCTTATACAACGTTAAGCTTTACGGGACCTCAACACGACCCCCAACTTTAAAGAAAATTGATTTTACAAATTGAAACTTTTCTCTTAATAAAAGATATGATCACAATTGAGTACCAAGAGAGAAATAGGCTAACACTTTACTAAATATCAATGAATGAAGCTCAAGTGTTACATATGG
>CAIGRP010044760.1:0-25770 GCA_903798385.1 Fraxinus cuspidata
ACACATTTTAATATATATACAATGTATGGTCCCACAATTTTTCCAACAATATAATCCAGTGTTAGCGAGGAGATCGATCACCCTGCAAGGATGACTAATATCGAAGTAGTACTGTGAAGAAAATGTGATAAGAACCCCATCGAAGAGTGAAATAGAATGAGCAGATACGCAAACATATCTTTCGAAAAATTTATAAGGAATAAACCGGTCGTTCATAGAATTCAAACACAACACACTAATGAAAAACTCGATTTCTATACCTATGAACTTAGCAGCCCGAATTGAAATTCAACAGTTCACTTGTGGTTTTGACATTTTAGAATCTTTCTTGCTAATACCGCTGCAAACTCAACACTTAAAAAGTTGGAAATTTACCCAACAATTAGCTTGACACATTCAAGTGTTGGGTAAATTCCAACTTTTGTCATCACCTTCCTTCTCCAAACGTACAATCTCTAGCACGCGCAGCCACCTCCTTGTTGCTCCGTCTGAGATGTATTTGTAGACGGCTTCAAATTAACGTCGACCATATCTTCCTGTTTTGTGGAAGAACGAGTTTCCATTCCTGGCAAAGCAGCAGCTATTTTTCGAAACAAAGGCTGCAATATGGCTTGAATAAGATCCAAAAGAAGATAAATCATAACTTATAAACTCGTTAAACGAGTTCCAGTCTAGAAATCTATTCTAATTGAATTAATTCCGAGAATTTTAGGTTGGTGGAGATTATAATTCTTTCTACTTCTAGACGTATAATGATCCACGCCATATTCTAACATCTTAGGATGATACACATTAGCTAACAGTTCGCTAAGTGCTACATTAGAGGCACATTGGGAGCGTAGATAATTGTAACCCATTCCAATTATATTACAATCAAGAAATATCTTAGAGATAACTTCTCTAAGAACTCAATGTTTCCAGAAAGAATATTATAAAAGGCAGTATTCTTCAGAACTCAGATACACAATTGAGCAAAGAGGTACATTTACCTTTATATTAAAACCTGCTTTAGCACTCGTTTCTATAAAAATGATGCCAGATTCACGAGCCTTCCCGTCTCCTTCCTCGATTGAAACTTGCCTGTTTATGCAGAACAACATAAAGGTGAAGAATTTCTTGACTGAACTAATTCATTTGAACGAAAAGGAAAAGAAACTGCCAACTTGTCAATGTGACCTGCAACTAGATCGGAGGAAGCCTAAAGTCACACCCTCAGCCTATTGGAGGATGACAAGATAAAGTGAATCACAATCAATATTTTTCCTCTCACCTTTTATCAACAAGATCGGTTTTATTCCCCACAAGAACAACAATGACATCACTCCCTCGTTCTGTACGTACTTCCTCAATCCACTTTGAAGTGTTCAAAAATGACTGTCGATCTGCGGAGGCAGTAATTTATCAAAATAATTAGTTCAAGCAAGGTTCACTAAAAATAACTAAAATAATTCTATATTACAAGAACTATGACTGATGATGGAAATTAGGTTACTAGAGACAGATCAATAGAAAACTTAAGAATTTTGCTTCTTTTTTATGCATTATGTAGCCTGAGTAGGGAAAAAAAGGTTAAGTACAACATCATGAGCTTGTGAAAGGAAACTCCCGGTGCTATTACTTACTTGAAACATCATAGACAATCACTGCCACAGAAGAATCCCTAATGTAGCTTGGAATAAGACTCCTAAATCTCTCTTGACCAGCAGTATCCCTGTGACCATAAAAGGTTTTCATTTCAAAGCGCGTAAACAAGGATGTATGATGCATCGTTCAAACTTCAAGGCAAAATGAATAAGATATTAAGTATGGTTAAATATTAGGATAATGATATATGTACATAATGATGTACACAATAGTATACATAATGGTGACATGGAAGAGAGAGAGAAAAAGAGATGAAAAGAAAAGAAATTTAGTTATTTTTCTCTCTTTCTCTTCCGTGTGATCATTATGTACACTATTATGTACATCATTGTGTACAAATAGCATTGTCCTAAATATTAACATGTGACTATGATTTGTAAGCCAATATCAGTAACATTAGGATAATGTTACAACGTCTTGAACCAAAACAAGGTAAAGAAAGAAGTGACTTGTGTATTTCAATTACAGCACCAGCTAATGCTATTCTTGCAGTGAGTCATCTGATAAGTTCACAAAACCAGTTTTCACCCCCTCAACTTTCGTGAACATACCTTTCAAAAGGTACTTTCTATGTTCAGGGATAAATTCTACTTCGATTAAATACTGAAATATAGACTAATATATAATGACTTGAGATACCCTCTTAATAATGTTAATCTTTTAAAATGGAATCTTAAATCTTAATATGGTAATAGAGCTCATCAAACTCCAACGAGCAATTCGATCCGATTAGGATTCAAAAAACGATCACATGAATTTCAAGATTGGTCAGCTCAAATGAGCTACCATCTTGCGTGAGGATATTAAGTAATAAATTTCACATCGGCTTAATATTGAAATATAGACCAACATATTAAGATTTGAAATACTTCTCTTAATAATGTTAACATTTTAAGATTGAACTCCAAGTTTTAAAATTCTATAAGGATTATTTTGCTTGGCCACGGCTAGGCCATCCAGGGGGCCATGGGTAAATAGAAGAGTCCATTCTATAATCCACGAATCATGCTTCACGTACAGGTACCTGTTTCACAGGTCTCTTACAAGGCACTCACACATGTGGGCCCATGCATAATTTTTTTATTACATTGTGGGGCCCACCATGTGAGTGACATGGTGAGCCACTGTGAATTAATCCCCTGTACGTGGGGATTAATTCAAAATCCACAGCCAGGGAGGCAGGAGAAGAACATAATATTATGAAATGCATACAGTCATGCTATCTTCGACAAATCCAGAAAGAAGAATGTATTACCAGAGCTGCAATCGAACTGTTCGATCTTCAAGGTACATTGTTTTCGACAAGAAGTCAATGCCAATAGTGGCCTGCATATGAAATTACAAAATTCAGACATATATAGGTTGACGGAATAGAACTGCATTCTTTTAGATCGTCATATCACCAGCCATTTATATATTTTTTCAGTTTAATGTTCAAACTTCTATATTCCTGCATTTTACATAGATGAGTACTCATCGATCAAAATCATTTAACCTGGCATTCTTTTATTTTACAATTTCAGAACTCAAGGTAACCATCTTTCTGCCCAAGCCTTGCTCCAGTTTCCCTATCGGTTCACAACTAAAAAACAATTCTGATAAACTTTCACCACAAATTCGAAAATTAAATTATTCAATGCAATACTAGAAAAGATTCAAATTCACAACACCCTTCTTCCCCGTCAAACTTATCTAACAATTAGGAATCAAATTAACCCCGAAAATCACATCATTTCTCCCTATATACATGCAAATTCAGATCATAAAACATAAATCCAAGAGCGATTCACACAAACCTGATAAGTGGTGTCGAATTTATCATACATAAAACGGGTAATTATGCTCGTTTTTCCGACAGATTGATCGCCGAGAAACACCAATTTGTACTTGGCTAAAGGTGACACCACCGCCATCTCTGTAATGAGTATATATAATTATACTTATAATAGTTTGAATTGTTACAATCATATACGTATCAATTTATTCAGTTGTGATTTTCCAGAAATGGAATGAACAGATGGGATCAGATCTGGATGTGAAAAAGGAAGAGAGAAAATTAAGGAAGAAGAATGAGAATTGGGAGGTGGGTTTGTATTGAATTTGTGAATTTATGGGAATTGTGTGTTTGAGAAAGAGCCAGTCATGCCATGCACTAATCAAGTAATTTAATCAAATTCATTTGGCCTATGAAACCGCCAAGTCAAAGTCAAATTATCCTTTTTCTACTTCAAGCAAATTGCATGGGAGTCCCTCTATTCTTAAGAAAGGTAAAAATGAAATAAAGTGCCCGTCTCATATAGATTTTTAACAAATGAAGTTGAAAAAAGTTGGTGGAGAAGAAGTTTATAAATAATGTCTCGAGCTTCTTGTTTGGAGTATCTCCAATGTATTTTATAGATTGCTAATTAGGTTGTACGGCAGTTGAAGAATTTATAATTTATATGGCATTGATGTCTAACCAAATAGATACTCAAACTCAAAATTAGAGTATCTCCATTGCATTTCATGGATTGCAATGTAGGTGGCATTTGAACAAAAAGACTTCCGACCTCCTTAAAAATTTCATTTATAATGTATAGAAGAGATATCCAATAATAAGCACGAGAAAGAAGTGAAAGAGAAAGAAATATTATATGTAGTTATTCATTTCATCTAGAAGAACCTCTACATCTAGACGAGTCCTTTTGACAATATCTACCTTTTTCTTGCCACGTCCTTAGACATAGTCCTATACATATTACATTGAAGAAGACATTTTATAACTATTGTCCGTTTTATTTTTTATGACAACCTTTTTAATACAGTTCACAAGATACTATTAGTCTTCCATCCTATCTAGGTGTTTGTTTATTTATTTAAAATGTTAGTAGCAAGTCTAAATCTGGATAAATATAATTTTTTGAGTCAGCTCATTGTAACAGAGGTTCTGAATCTGAACAGAGCTCTATACATTATTTTTCTTTATCATGATAGCTTGATGAAATCTTTATTAATTTGCATTTAAGATGGACTCTTACTTTCTTGAATTGGAAGATTTATTTATCACTAAGGTGAGGATGATCTGCCAACTCGAAATTCAAATAATAGAATATACCGTGCTCCATTATTCCATATTTTAATGAGGAGAATAGTAATTTTATGAATAATGTGCGATTGATAAAAAAAAATGAAATTTTTTTTTTTTATTTAATGGGGACAAGACAAAATATTACTTTCTAAAAAGTAATTTTATAATTATTTTTAATAAATAAGTAACTTGAACCAAAATGAGTGCTAGGGACAGAAAGCTAAAATCCAAGATCTCTAGCACGGTGGGTTCCACCAAATATTGAATCTTAAGCGGGCATAAACCCTAAATAAATCAGATACCAAATCAGAATCTTCAAATCAACGGTTCTGATTACTCAAACCCACGGTCACTCAGCGGTCACCTCTTCATATTTCAGTTCTAACAGCTGCCTTTTTCAGACAGAAAACACGCGCATATAGATACACAATTGACAATACACACAATATAGAGAGAGAAGGGACAACAACGCAGCCATGTGTGGAATTCTTGCAGTACTCGGCATATCGGATAATTCTCAGGCTAAACGTTCCAGAATTATTGAACTCTCCAGAAGGTAATTTTTTTCTCCGTAGTTTTGGCTTCAAAGTGAAATGTTACATTATCATCTTGTGGATTAGATTTGGCTCTCTAGATTGTCGTATTGGTATATTATCTGTGTTTATGTTATTTTGGATTTGATTTTTTGATTTTACTGGTTGAAATGGGAATGCGCATATAAGCGGTTTTTCTGTTTTATGTATTTAGTTTTTGATGGACAGTTTATCTGTTTTAATAACTAAGAATATTTTTTCTAATTATCATTTTCCGTTTGTATTTTTCTTTAATTAGCTTAAGACTTTGTTAAAATTGTTTAAAAATTATATGAATTTTTATGATAGAATTAATTGTTTTATATCATTGTGTTAGTATTTTGTTTACTTGGATTTTCGTCAATCTGCTTTTGGGAGGATTTTCATCAATCCATTGGGATTTATCAAAGTATTTGTATGAAAATTGATAAATTTGTTTTATGTACGTTGTCTCTTGAAGAATGTATTTATCAACTGAAATAATACCGGATTCTGATAATTCTATTTTTCCTAGCAATAGTTGTAAGTTCTCTGCCATTAGCTGGATATTGATAGTAATGTGTGCTTAAGTTCAGTTTTCATCTGTACTTTGGTTTTTCTTTCTTATAATGAGCTAGCACAATGATGGATTAGCTAAAAGAGCAATTGATTATTCTATATTTTCTGTCAGAGAAAAATATCACGTTTGTCTTTTCTATTTTGGAAATGTAGGTTGCGTCACAGAGGGCCTGACTGGAGTGGCTTGCACTGTCATGATGATTGTTATCTCGCTCATCAACGATTAGCTATTGTAGATCCCACATCAGGTGATCAGCCACTATATAATGAAGACAAAACAGTTGCTGTAACGGTAGGTGAATTTTTATTTATTGATATTTCTGCATACATGCTCAGTTGCAAGAGCATGTACATTAACCCATTCTACCTTGAACTGATTCTTGTGTGGAAGGGTCATTTAATTGATAACTATATTTCGCTTTTAGAGTTTCAATATAAAATCAATAAAATTAAGCGAAATAGTTTTTGGTTTACTTCTGGTGTGTTTGGAACTTTGGATGGATGTGCAGAAAACTAGATGTGCTTGCCTAGAAAGGTGTAACGGATGTAGGCTCCATTTTGCTTCAAGTGTGAATGTGGAGGACCAGAAATGGATCATCTTTTTCATGTTTAATCTGTCATAATCAGACAAATTTTTGGCTAAGGTATCCAATTGCATTATGCTTTCCGTATGGGCTTGTTCTGCGAACATGCCCAGTGTACCAATGAACAATGTTCTATGATCTTGTTCTAATTTCGCAAACTATCCTTGAAGTTTTTTTAACACGTGTAATGGCATAAGATATGTCATGTGGTGCTGATTCTGATTTTTGCTGTCATTTACATTGTCTGACCATTAATAAGAGAAGATATACCATAATGGTTTCTCTGAAAGGAATAGCTGCCTCCTTTAAATTTCAATTTTCCATCTGGGCTTTGTGTCATGTTTCTTATCTTTCCAGGACTATCATTCTGGTTAGCTCCTATGAGGTACCATGATATATTCTCAGCTAGAGTCTGTTACTTATCCAGGAAAAAAAAAAAAAAAATTTTACTGGAGAACAATAATGAAAATCCAGTCGAATGTTGAACAGTCCATTATTTTTTTTGTTCGCATGATTTTTGCAATTGCACTACACTGTGATATGAATGGATTGTTCATTTTCAGAACTAGGATTTTGACCTTGCTCCTTCCTTTTCCTTTTTTTCTCGTGCTTTTAGGTTAATGGGGAAATATATAACCATAGGGAACTAAGGGAAAAGCTGAAGTCTCATCAGTTCAGAACGGGAAGTGACTGTGAAGTTATTGCACATCTTGTAAGTGCTTTAACAGTGTACTCAGATGAAGTTTTACAACTCTTTAGTTAACTCTAAGCCATATATATCAGTTAGAAAGTTTGTTCTGCACCAAATATAGTAGAAAAACTAATAATAGCATAAGACTTCAAAAAATTTATTTTACATCCATCTATATTTTTGTGTGCTTGGCATTTCTATATCTCAGTATGAAGAATATGGAGAAGAATTTGTTGACATGTTGGACGGGATGTTCTCTTTTGTGCTTCTTGACACCCGCGATAAAAGTTTTATTGCTGCTCGGGATGGTATTGGCATTACTCCACTTTACATTGGCTGGGGTCTTGATGGTACGTTACTTTCTTTTTCCCCTTATTACGTCCATAGTTGCTCAACTAAGTATGCACCGGCCATGCTCTAAAACTGTTATGTTATCTTGAAAATTTTGTGTGCTACATTAGTTGGTGATCCCTAGCCAACCTTGTTCAGAAAAGGTTGCTTCTTCAAGCACTTATTACTCATTACGTCATTCCTCCAATAGAAGTGCCATGTGCAGGAATGACAGTCTGTCTCTTACATATGCCAATTGTCGGTCTCTCTTATTCTGTGGTTACTGTTCAACTAACTGCTATTTTTCCTGTAGGATCGGTTTGGTTTGCTTCAGAAATGAAAGCCTTGAGTGATGATTGTGAAAGATTCATGTCATTTCTTCCTGGTCACATATATTCAAGCAAAACTGGTATGCTTTGAAGTTACAGGATTGAACATATGATTTACTTTGGACTCCTAATCCTGATAACTGTAAAATCAGTTTAGCTCCATTTGATTTACTCCTAGAGTATACCTTGTGAATTCATTGATGAAATTTATCGATCTAAATCGCTGAGACGTTGAAAATTATGAATCTACTCTTATACAATAAAGATCATACTTTTAAGAAGCTATAAATATGAAATAAAAATGCGAAGGTTGTAAATTCTTGAGTGCATTGAAGAAATTAAATCATCCATGTTGTCTGTTGAAGTTTTTTCTGTTATGAGTTAGTCAAAATTCGGCATTAAATTTTCCCCCATATGATTTAAAACTTTTATGATAGGCGTGCTACCAATTAGCTAGGTCCTCTGCTATATTTAGTGGGAATTTGTAAAAAGAATGGAAGTGAAACTGTTGTGTTTATTCTGTTGAAAATTGGGAACTTGCTTCTTAGGTGTGTTAACAAGATGTTAATTAAACGTATAATTTACTCTGTTAAAAACTGGGACTTTCTTCTTAGGTGGGTTGACAGGATTTTAACTAAACTTCTACCAATGCATTATATAATTCTTTCTCTTGCCTGCAGTTATCTATTGTGTCATTTAAATTGCAAGGAATATTCAACATTACGTTTCATAGTCCATATTATTTTGACAGGAGAGCTCAGGAGATGGTACAATCCTCCATGGTACTCAGAACACATACCTTCAGCTCCTTATAATTCCCTAGTACTGCGAAAGGCCTTTGAGAAGGTTAGTTGAATGTTTCCTTACTGGGAGCAAAGACTTACAGTTTCTGTATTTGAGTGTAAAATTGTGCTTCCATTGGTAAATCGCCGTTCTACCCTTTGCTTCTTACTACTGTAGATTATTTCACAGATTAGAGATTTGAGTGTGATCTCTCCCGCCCTTGTTCTTCTAATGTAACTCCTCGTATCATCATATCTCTCTTGGACCTCTTCTTTTTCTTTCCTCTATGGTTTACTTCCTCATATTTATACATCTTTTCCCTGCTTCTTTGTTCTTTAACCGTTTCCCACCAATTATCACTATTGTTTATGATCCCACTTCTCTTCTTCTCTTGTTCAAAATTTTTTTCATCACTCAGCAATTAAACATATGAAGTAGGTTTTCTTGAACTTTGCTTATCCAGTCTTGTAGCATAACTTTTATTTATTACTGTCTTATAAGTCATTCTTATTCTTTGCTTAACTTAATTTTTTGTAGGCTGTCATTAAGAGATTTATGACAGATGTACCATTTGGTGTACTTTTATCTGGCGGATTGGATTCATCTCTTGTTGCTTCAGTGGCTTCCCGCTATATGAAGGACTCAGAGGCTGCCTGCCAGTGGGGGTCCCAGTTGCATACTTTTTGCATCGGCTTAAAGGTAATAATAGTTACCTCACTTGAACCCACCATTTTCGGTGTTCCCTTTTGCATTTTATCACTGCCTGAAGCATATTTGTTGCCATTTTTATGTTATCTTGATCCTAAAATGACGATTGTGTTTTACTTTTCCTATTCAAATTGATTTTTTGGAAGATATTTACCATTGTTTAAGTTAATCCTCTGGGTTGATAAGCCATTATTCAATAGTCTTTTTCCCCCTAACAAATCCTTGCTCTAAATTTTATGTAGTTAAGTGAAGAGTTTCTTCCAATTGTTATCCATTTACTAGTCATAGTTACTTGAATATTCTTATCTATTTCTGATAATGGTGTGAGCTTTGTCAAATCATAATGAACTTGGTTGTGTACAATAGTTTGTTGTTTTGCAACGATTATGACTTTTCATTAAATAAATGCTGATTAAATCTATATTACTAGTTAATCATTATTTATTATAATACTGTCTGTAAAGACAAATTTATTTTCTCAATAGGTTTGGTCTTGTTCTATTTCTTGGACTCGTTCCAAAACTCTGATTCTTGCATACCATTCCTGTTCTACTTTATACACTGCCCCTTCCACTTTGCTCACTTAGGTTTTATCTCTCAGGGTTCTCCTGATTTGAAGGCTGCCAGAGAAGTAGCAGATTATCTGGGCACTCGGCACCATGAGTTTTATTTTACTGTGCAGGTAATTGTTTTCCTGGGAAAATAGATAAACTTGTTGTGCATCACTGAGGATCTCTTTTATATTATTATTTTGATTGCTAAATCAGGAAGGAATAGATGCACTAGAGGAGGTCATCTACCATATCGAAACATATGATGTGACTACTATCCGAGCCAGTACTCCAATGTTTCTTATGTCTAGGAAAATAAAATCGTTGGGAGTCAAAATGGTTCTCTCCGGTGAAGGCTCTGATGAAATATTTGGTGGTTATTTGTATTTTCACAAAGCACCCAACAAGGAGGAGCTTCATCAAGAAACATGTAGTAAGGTACTGCTAATTGCAGCTTTATGAGTTGTGTTATATTTACTTGGTAACTTATGTTAAATAATTTTATAGTTCTGCTTTGTTTTGGAACCAGATAAAAGCTCTTCATCTTTACGACTGCTTGAGGGCTAACAAATCAACTTCAGCATGGGGTCTTGAAGTTCGGGTTCCCTTCTTAGACAAGGAATTTATCAATGTTGCAATGAGCATCGATCCAGAATGGAAAATGGTACAAGCCTATTGATCCTATTTCTTTTCACCTATGCTAGTTAGCAATATCTCAAGGCATTTGTAGCTTTATACTTATTTGTAGATTTAAGAAATACTGTCCTCATGTCTACTTTTTGCTTCCTTTGAATATTAAGTAAGAAGAAAAGTGTGCCAATATTTGCAAGAGAAATTTGAATGACATATTTGTCTTTGCTTCCCATTATTGCATCATGAACATCTCTATCTATACGTAGCCTTCATATTTTGTATGTCATGAACTTTTATCCAACTCTCCACATTTGTTACTTCAGTTAATCTTTATATGTACTTGACTCGCAATGTTATTCATATTGGCTCTGGTGCGCCTGATGTATGACATCTTGGCAGCCATTCATTGGATGGTTGCCGTGAATATTAGTGGTAATTATATTTTTACAACAAGGAAATCGAAACACAATAGGTGTATGTTCAATTAATGTCATACTAAGTACAAACTTCTTGCAATCAAAATGTCAAAACTTCACCTTAGGAGTTGAATTTTTATCATTTATCAGCAGCTCGTAAACTAGAGCATTATTGTATGCCCAATTCTGTTGATATATTTTGACTTGGTATGATTAACCACGGTAGATAAAACCTGATCTTGGACGAATCGAGAAGTGGGTTCTTCGAAAAGCTTTTGATGATGAACAGAATCCATATTTGCCAAAGGTTTGCTTCTTTGCCTGTCCATTTGATGGCGCTGAATTGCATTTAATTCCACTGTACTTTCTCCACATTTTCCCCGTTACTCCCATGGAAGAACCAGACATTTGCACCATGAGGTCAGCTTGTTGACACGTGCCTTCTTTTTTTAAGCACATTTTGTACAGACAAAAAGAACAGTTCAGTGATGGAGTTGGGTACAGTTGGATCGATGGCTTAAAGGATCATGCAAACCAACAGGTAAAACAACCTCTAAGTTTGTGCAAATTACTGAATTAGAAATTTTCTTCTGGAGCTTCTCGTTTGTTGTGATGCAATTTGATGAATAAGTTGCCTATTTTACACTACTGTCAGGTTACAGATGCGATGTTAGCCAATGCAAGTTTTGTCTACCCCGAGAATACTCCAACAACAAAAGAAGGGTATCATTACCGGACCATCTTCGAGTGCTTCTTCCCTAAGGTGGGCATTGCATATTCGTTTGCTTCTTCACTTATTTCTGTTCCTCTTTTTCCTTCTATGTGAAAGACATGATCGGGAATCGGTGTGTGTTAGCTTGGAATTGCATGGCTGCTAAATAAGTTTCGTAAAGTTCTCAAGTTTTCTTGATTACAAAAATTTCATTTTAAAAAGTGAATTTGACTGGATTGATCATGTCGCGAAGTTCCGTTTTGTCTGTTTTACTTTTGCGCTCTCTCACACGTCCTTGTGCACATACGCTCACACGCTCAACACTTTTGAAGCTTAAGTAATGAGATATATGTTTACTTAAGAGCGTCGTTCTCAATATCTTTTCATCATGTTCGAATAGAATGCTGCAAGGTCAACTGTCCCTGGGGGTCCAAGTGTGGCGTGTAGTACCGCAAAGGCAGTGGAATGGGACGCAGCATGGTCAAACAATCTTGATCCCTCTGGGCGAGCTGCCCTCGGTGTTCATGTTGCTGCATACGAGGAAACAAAGGAGGCAAAGGATGATTCCTCGGGGTATGCCTCCTCTCAGAAACATCAAGTAGAGAAGAATGTGGTGACTGTTTGATTGTTAGCTATATTTGTAGATGCACGACACGCTATATTTTTAAAGTTATGGTTTGTTGTCAAAGTTGTTTCTACTCAATAATGCCAATCTCTACTCAAATTATTCTCTTATTTTGAAGTTAGTTAATCTTTTCTGTATTTAAACAATGGCCCAAAATTCAAACTAAGATGTGTCAAGCTCAATGCTTACATAACATCTGTTTGAACCCCATTATTCAAAAACTCATTCTTTTATAGATTTATTTTCAATGACACATTCTCTCAATAAAATAATTTGCACGTAAATTCAAAACTTCTCTACTTTTTAATCATACATTCTTAAAAAATCACTATTATAAAATCCATTTTTTTGTGAAAAATGGGGTTCGAAGAAGTGCTAGTAACTAACTATAAGTGTTAAATGAATCGTGCTCTTAGACTTGATTTTGGCGCCTTGCACGGCCTGTTTCGCCACTTTTTCATTTAATTATTGTACAATCCTTTACTTCCCAATAGATAAAATATGCCCAAATAATCCTATGGAAATGGGCAGTGGACAGTTCAAAATCCTGAATGTACTTTGTACAACTACGAGATGAAAAAAGGGAAAAATAATGTTGGGGTGTTAATCCAATTAGGAGGAAAAATGGTTAATAAACTTATTTATTATAAAAAAAAAAAAAAATCTCCCTACGAAGCTTTGGATATATTTAGCTCTTGCTTGCTTTGATTGAAAACTAGTTTTTAATAAAAACTAATGAAGTGTATGATTGAAAATAAGTTTGAGAAAAAATAAATTTTAAAAATTTGATATCAAACAAAGGCTTTATCTTCCTACAATTTAATTTCACAGCTTTGATTAATTTGACAAATAATGATAAATCTGAACGTTAGCATGTAAGACTCCGTGGCCCAATGGATAAGGCGCTGGTCTACGGAACCAGAGATTCTGGGTTCGATCCCCAGCGGAGTCGTTTATTATTTTGCAACCGGAAAAATATATTTTAAGAGAATTGATCCTTGTATATTCTCACGTGTCCATAAATTTTATCGAAATGTCAGATTATACAATTGTAAAAAGGTAGTGTCTAATCAACAATGCACACGATATATTTTAACATAAAAGAGTTGAATAAAAGTTGAGTACGTTTTACATACCGAATACTTAAAATTTAAAGTGAACAATCTACAACTACTATAGCAGAGGTTGAAAATTCAAATAGTCGTTGAACTTTGTACAATATTTTTCGTTTGTTATTAATCGATTGATAAGTTTGATGACCATTTGAAAAACTTTTGAAATTTAATGCAAAGTTCAATGATCATTTGAATTTTTAACTCCTTGTACTATATATGCAATTAATTACAAAACTTATTTGTTCGTAATTTCAAAATATATTAATGAAACTATAAAATGCTAGGCTTAGCTTTCCTATCTTGCAACTCGAATGGACTTTTTTTAAAAAGAGAAAAAAAAAAACTATAAAATAAGCAAGTAATAGCTATGGAACCTATAAAATATATTGATAAAAATGTTTGATCATATCATATTATAATCTAATAGCTTTCCACTTATACGTTAAATTTGTTTCGTAATTAAGAAATTCAAATAAAATTTAAAATCGAAGTAAATTGAACCGATTCCGGTTCGAGTCGAATGATTCTCGTGATAAAAATGCCAACAACGTGCAACATTCGCAAATTTGCAATATGAAATAGCTTTCGTATTGGAAGCACTGTATCATAAAAATCACGTTTTCATGCTGATGAATTATCGCTTAAATGAGTCAGTCACGATCTCAACGTTGTTTTCGATAACTTTTTGTCACCTTTTACTCAATTATTAAAGCCAAAAATCTGTATCTTCTTCAGGTAAACTCACTAATCTCAGTTATAAATACACACCACCGCTCGCACAATAGAGTTACAGAGTGAAAAAAAAATAAAAAATGGCGACACTTAAAGTTCCTTCATCCGTTCCTTCACCTGCTGAGGATTGTGAGCAACTCAAAAAAGCTTTTGCAGGTTTATACTAGAACATTTTTTGCTTATTTTTTGAATTTTTTTTTGTTTTCTGTTTTTTTTCATCGTTTTGATCAAATCTATATGATCGATTTTTATTTTCTGTGCGAATGCACTGTAAAAACTGCAAATGATCATATCTATTTGCTTATTTTTGTGTTATTTTTGGGTGTTTTCATAATTTTGATCAGATCTATGCGATCGGATTTGTTATCTGTGTGAATTCAGTGTTAAATGCGCGGATGATTATATGTATTGGAAATGTATGCGTCATTGACTTTGATTTTGTTTGGGATAGGGATCAGTGATTTCTATCTCGAAATGTTATGAGTATTTGATATTGATTGAGAGTATCTAACAAATAGGTGCTCAATTGGGTTTAATAGTCTGTTTGGGATGCTTTTGCAAATTTCAAGTAGAATTAGCTATCGTAGAATTTAACTGGCTTGGTACTCAAACAAGGACTAAAATTGAACCCTTCGGTTCTCTTCGAGGCACGATGTTAATAAACATGGAACCTCTGTTTCTAGATTTAACTATATTTGTTGGAGTCATTTGAAAGATGATTGTAGATGTGAAAGCTTATGATTTGAAATTTTGAATAGAGAAGATTCAAGAAATGAATATACTTTGCTCTGATATCATATGATACATCTCTATTGAATATGCTTCTGCAGGATGGGGAACAAATGAGAAATTGATTATCCAGATTCTGGCTCATAGGAATGCAGCACAACGCAAGTTGATTCGGGAAACATATGCTGCAACTTATGGAGAAGATCTACTGAAAGACTTGGACAGTGAACTTTCAAATGATTTTCAGGTCTGTTCAGAATCTTGAGATGATTTTCTCGGAAACGAAGTGACTTTCCAATTGGCTTTTGTTGCTATAATTGGTTTTTAGATAGCATGATGATTTGCTAACATATGGCTGCATATATGTGTAATATAATAGCGTGTAGTACTGCTCTGGACGTTGGATCCAGCTGAGCGAGATGCATACTTGGTTAATGAGGCTACAAAGCGGTTGACTGCTAGCAATTGGGTTATAATGGAAGTTGCTTGCACCAGATCCCCATTTGATCTCTTTAGGGCAAGGCAGGCATATCATGCTCGTTATAAGAAATCCCTTGAAGAAGATGTTGCATATCACACAACCGGAGACTTCCGTAAGGTAAATCTTGAACTCCCAGAATGTTACAAATTTTAATTTCAATGTTTGTGTCCCCCAGAGAATCTTAGGAGTATTTTTAAATTTGGATGCATGTTGGTATTTCCTATATGTATTAGGTTGCCTAACATTCCTACCTGCAGGATAAAGCTATCACGATGAGTATGAACCTTTTTACTCTTCTCCATTATAGTGAGAAAAATTTGTACCCTTCTCCATTATAGTGAAAACCTGCAGGATGAAGCTACTACAATGAGTACGAACCACAGTTAAATCTTTGTGCTTAGTCGTATTCTTGATGATTTCCTATTTATTATGGTCTCAGAAGTTGGAATTAGTGCTTAATCCACAACACTGTTCATTGTTTTGTGCAATAATTTTGCATTGAAGATGAAGTTCTGCTCATGCATCACTCCTCATAGGACCTTCCACATAAACATGTGTTGGGTTCTCCTCGTTTACTCTATGCATCTCTATATTCCTTGTTATGATCTTTCTACTGATAAGAAAGATTGCTAGGTCTTTTAATTATGTTCTCTACTGAAACCTCTACGATGAAAAAGAGAAAATACAAGTAATGCGTATATATTCTCGTCTCAAATAAATTCAATCATTTGCTACTTTGCGCTTACTAATTTCCAAACAGCTTTTGGTTCCTCTTGTGAGTGCCTTCCGGTATGAAGGAGACAAAGTGAACATGATGTTGGCAAAATCGGAGGCTAAGTTACTGCATGAGAAGATATCTGAGAAGGCTTACAATGATGAAGAGCTTATCAGAATTCTGACGACAAGGAGCAAAGCACAGCTCAATGCAACTCTTAACCAATATAACAATCATTTTGGAAATCCTATCAATAAGGTATATCTTCCTCTGGTAGTAAAGTATTGACAGGAAAGTCATTTTTCCAAAGTCATAAAGTCGTAGTTTGTTTAACCACCTCATGTTAGGTGTATATTATTATTTATAAATTTAGTTTTAAATTCAAATGTGTCCCTTTAACATGCACGGCTGGAATCATTCTTTACTTCACAATTTTCCTATAGGTGGCAGTGAGGCTTAAAAACATTAACATTGCTTTCTCTTTGGTCAAATCTCGCAACCACCTATCTTGAAAATTGTGCATGTGTCCGGTATTTAATGATGAAAGATGAATTAGTCCAGCATGCGAAGCTAATTTATATAATTAAGTTTGTACTCGCAGTAATTGCTTAAACTTCTAGTTATCGTGGTTCACTTAATAATTAATTAAGAAACTATATTATAACTCCTGCACTTTGATCCTTTCGGGAATTTTCAAACAATATATTCCTCTTCACCCGCACAATGACAGAACTCTTCTTGATGCCATTTTCAAGATGTTCTCATTACATTATTTGCAGACTCCATGAATCTTTCTCATAAAGAGTTTTGCAAAATCGCATTGAGAACTTCAGACATCAAGTCATAGAGCAACATTAAATGTTACTTATTGTCGTAGCTATGTATGATCAATTACTCAGCACCGTTGATTGTCATGTGTACAGGATCTGAAAGCTGATCCCACAGACGAATACCTCTCCTTGCTCCGAGCAACTGTTAAGTGCTTAACTTGTCCTGAGAAGTATTTTGAGAAAACTCTTCGTTTGGCTATCAACAAGCTGGGCACAGACGAATGGGCTCTTACTCGTGTTGTTGTTACACGGGCTGAGGTTGACATGCAGTGTATCAAAGAAGAATACCATAAACGGAGCAGTGTCCCTCTGGACCGAGCAATTGCCGTAGACACATCTGGGGACTATGAGAAAATGCTTCTTGCCTTGATTGGCCATGGAGATGCTTGAATCTGCACTGAGCTTTATTGCATGTTGTGTGACTATTAATAATGTCTATTATACTCGTTGTGTGTGTTTGATGTCAGATTATGTGATTCTCCTTGACTTTCTCCCTGATTATCTTATGGCTCAATGTGCAATATTGTTTTATTACTTGTTGGCTAGATTAGAAGAGTGCATAGAGGTGCCAAATTGCTTGTTCAACCTTGACTTTCTCCAGTACTAGCTCGAGAAATGTTGCTCGTATTTTCATTTTAGAGGAAACCGCAACAAATGAACACTCTTACATTGAAAATGAATCACTTTAAATTCGTTATTATA
Organism: Fraxinus cuspidata; assembly: GCA_903798385.1. Classification (NCBI taxonomy): domain Eukaryota; kingdom Viridiplantae; phylum Streptophyta; class Magnoliopsida; order Lamiales; family Oleaceae; genus Fraxinus; species Fraxinus cuspidata. The sequence goes on from CAIGRP010044760.1 coordinate 17,508, forward strand.
AGCACAAAAGATAAACGTGCTTATACTCCATTGAAAAAGGCCACCATACATTAATTCAAGTACTTTGAAATTCTGAAAGTACTAAAAACCTAGAGATTTCTTCTCTTGGTTGCTGCTTGATTACCCATAGCTTCATCTAGTTCAAGGAAAAAAGTTCAATTTTGCCTCTTCATGCCAACATATGCAAATAACATTGAAATATTTGAACATGTCACAATCGAAGGACTGGTAGAAGGAAGTAAACAGGGGAACTGAGATTAGAGTCTTGCAACAATCATCCACGTTTTACCTCAAATGGTTAAATAACTACTACCTAGTTCGATACTTCATAGATTTACTATCCCAGTAAATTTACAGTCACGACGATTGATCCCTAGGTACCATAAAACCCACTAATCGAGCTGAAATAAATTGCGCAAAAAATACCAGAATAGATAGTGTCATGCCATTGGCTAAACCAAGGAAATGCTGCTGTCTCCACCCGGGGGTTTGCGGACACCACCAAAGTAGTCTTTGGATTCGACTTTTCCATCTGCAAATATATTATTGCCACTCATTTCTTTCAGCTTAGCCGTACTCAATGACTTCTCAGCTGAACCAGGAGGAACCTCTCCCTTGAAAATGTCATTGCCAGTCAGCTCTGCAAACTTCTGGTCGTGAATTTTCTTCGAAGTCTTGACTACGGGTTCATCACCAAACAAGATATTACTTTGACCTCCAGCAGGCTATAAAACACACAAATAAGTTCAGTCAAGATATGAGGAGAGACAGCATGTGAATAGGATAAGAGGAAACATCGACTGACTCACATTAGAAACTTTGACAGATGTTCGAACAGTTCGTGGGGCGGGTTCACCCATATCTTTGATTTCTTTTGATTCCAAAGTGCGAGCTGCCAATGATCGAGGACGAATTTCGGGTGGAGGGCCAAAGATATCATTCCCACTGAGTTCTTTGCTTTTAGCATCAGACAGCGCCTTCTTAATCTTGCTCTCTGACTCACTTTCTATTGTTCCGCTTAATTCTCGCTGTTTTGCAACCTCTGGAACGGTGATGGGCTTCTTAGGAGAAATTCTTTCTTCAGTACTAAAAGAAATCTGGCTTATACCATTCGCAGCTTGCTTGAAATCAAAACAATAAATATCAGAAAAAAGAAAAAAAAGAGTAATTTGATTTCCAATTCTTCAGCGCAAGCTAATATTATGCTGAGTAAATAAAGAAATACCTGCACAATGCGCACGGATGTTCGATTATCAGAAGTTCCAGATTCCGATGCCCCATTTTCATCATCAGCTGCAAATATTTTGCTGCCAGTAATCTCCTTTAGCTTATAGCCTGAACAAGGTTTCCTGAAATTATCAAATACAAACAATTTATAAGAATTTCATGAATCATGGCGAATATATGCCGAACAAATCCAATTGAGGCTAGAAATTGATCTAATTCGCAAACTGATGTTAAGGGATTTATCCAGTTCTTGACAATTTGGTATATAATTCCAATTCATGAAGAATGAATTATTTAACTTTGACCTTCGAATGGAAGATTCGACTAGCCAAGATATCTAGTGGTAACTCCATTTTCTATCTTTTCGAATCAGCCTATTGAAACTCATTCTATACATGTTTCCTTTTCCTCTAGACATTCTCAATCGAGCGAGGGACATACTTCAAAAACCCGAACCATACAGTATTCTCCGACCCCATCAATAGATCCATACATCAGCTAAATCGCAACAAATAATCCCCAAGTGCACATAGGCACGGGATCAGCACTTAGACTGGGTTCAAAAATCACTTAAAAGAATTAGGAAACTACTTTCCTAATTTATTTATTCATTTTCAATTATACTGCATAAATCTATTATAGAATGGCACAAATCTAGTACACTGATCTATGAAAAGAAATGGAACCAAAAAAATATTAGCTAAATTTAAAGCTAATTATATATATAATACTATACAAAATGAACAAATTTTAAGGGAATTTTTTTTATCGATTTGCTTTTTATTTACCTTCGATTAAGGCTCTCAGCTTCTGCATCAGAGATCTGACCTCCAAACAGAACCTTACCGACTCCATCCGATGGCTACACAAAAAATTAAAAGGAAAAAAAAAATCATCGTTTTTTAATCAAAGATGAGTGACGTCAGTGGCCGAAAAAATGACGTTACGCATACCTGATTAGGACGAGTGGCTGACCGTGAGGCATTCCCGGCGGCTGAATTTTCGGCCGGCGGGACCTCCGACCATGTGAGGAGATCGGAAGTGTTTGTGTGGGACTTCCTTATAGGTGTTGCCATTTTCTTCTCTCACTAGATTTTGAACTCAAATCTCCAGTCTCAAGAGAATCTATACACCTCTCTCACTCTACTTTTTCTTGTTTGAGTAAAATTAAACTTAAATAATTTTTTATTTCTACAGATATTTGAACAATTTGCTTTTTTTTTTTTTAAAAAGGAAGCTTTATTGCTATTAATTACAAAAAGTTACTTTAAAAAAATAAATCATTTGGGTAGAAATTCAAGTTTAATTTTTACTAATAAAATATTATTTATTTTAAAACTACTTTTCTAATTATAATAAAATTACTTATAAGTAACCTACTAACCTTTATTTTTTATAATATTGTCTTAAGGAATGCAAAATTTCTCGAACACGATTCAACCCAATTTAAATTATGTTTTAAAAATAAAGAAATTATTTAAGTAAAAGAAACCCATTCCCCGACTCCCAAAAATCCTAGACAAGATAAGGCGTGGGGAGGACTATCCCTTTGCCATCTTTAAATATCAGAGTTGTGCGTGTTAATAAAATGTAATTCAAATAAAAAATACTTTTTTTCGACTTAAATTTTATTTTTATTTTTGGTTATTGCATAGGAAAAACCTCTATAAATATAAAAAAAAAAAAAGAGGACTATTGATAAATTTAAAAGTATCTTTTTATTATAAAGTTTATAATTTTGCGTGCTACAAGTCATAATGTTTTTTAAAATATTCGCTAGATATAAATAATAATGAATTATATGCAAAGGATTCATTACTTAAATATCATTATTTTGAATTATTTTTTTCACCATAATTTATAATAGATTGAGAAATTATTAAATTAGCGATATATACTAATCAACAATTCGATTTTGAAAACTCCTCAAAAAAATTTGATTTTGGAAAATCTCTATCCAATAGTTTGAATTTTTTATGTAGATATTTTTTGCAGTCTCGCACGGTTTCACGGGTCCAGATTTTAAGGTTGTTTTCACACGTGTGATGTCCCATGTGACATACGACTTTTTCCTACATTCTCGATGTGAATCATATTCGAATTTGATTTTGAATATCCCTCGGGTTGAAGAATCTAGATTTGAAATCATCTTTTTTAAATCAATGATTTTGTTTTTTTGTAAGATTATGCCATGTTTGGTTTTGATTAAAAGTTGCTAAGAATCTTAAATTAAAGTCAATAGTTAATTTTAGTCACATATTTCTTGGGATGCTCAACTTTTCAATCACACACTCCATTAATTTTTATTAAAATCTACTAAATATGTTTTTAATCTACACCAATTATGGGCTATGTCGATGAAATTAGTGGGAGCTTAAGCCCTTGTTTGGTAGTTGTTCAAGTACTTTTAATCAATATATTTAATAGGATTCGCAAGTACCACTCATTTATTTATCGCTCATTTCTATTTATTTATAATATTATGCTCATAACAACTCAATAATATCCATATGATGAGCTAAAGGTCGACCAAAAATGGTTGGTTATCTATAAATAGAGCAAATTCGTTAAATATAAGTTCTAATTGTTAAATAAACTATAGGTCAATCATCCGAAACTAAACAAATTCGCTGGATGAGGGAGCTCGTTGACAAGTGTAATTTTTACACTTATTTAGAGTCTCAGACTTGTGAATTTGAATGTTGTCTAGTTTGTAGTGCTATATGATTGTGTTTTCGCATATATTAAAATTAATCCAGAGTTGACGAGAGAGAAAGTAATGAAGATGGAAAAGAAGTTGAAATTGAAAATTTGATTATGGGAGTGAGGGATTGAGAATGGAAGAAAAAATGAGGACTAGAAAAGAAATTAGAAAATTGCATAATAGAGCCTCAATTGGCCACTGGTAGAGGTTGTCTTTTGCACATTTCGGTGTCTAAAGTCAGGTCTAGGGATGGCAACCGAGCCGAGCGACTTGTCGGCTTGACCGCTTGAGCACAAATTGAGCAGGCCGGCTAGTTAGACGAGCGGCTTGTGGGCTCGTCCAAATTTAGGTTTTTTTTTCCTTCAAGACTTATCTTAAAAGAAAAAAAAAATGACGAGTTCGCGAGCCAAAACTTGGCTTGGCCCACGAGCCACGAGCTCGCAGACCGAGTGAAACTCGACCCGTGAGTAACGAGCCACGAGCCTAGCTCGTGGGGCAATGGGTCGAGTCGGGGCTTGGCCCATTGCCACCCCTAGTTAGGTCAATACACAATATGACTATGTACCATGAATTCACACGATAAAAAAAGGGAGAGGATTAAAGTAAAATCGTGAGTCGTATTTGTTTCCAACATTTAATATTAAAAATCACCCCTCCAACCGGTTTACCGGTTGTCCGGTTATAGATCATTTTAGTTCAAATGTAGAATAGATAACAACCGTTCTAGTTACTTTTTCATATTGATTCAAGTAAATTTTACGATTAAATTTGGTTAATAATAAATAATAAGATCTTTGTGCAGCATTATCAATACATGAAAGCGCAAAAGGAAAAAAATAAAAAAAAGTTACATTTTCAATATTATTACGTAGTTAAATTTTGCCCTTACTTGACCACCTCCCTCACAGTGTCTACTCCATGTACCAAAGATTTTGTAAACGTGATATTCTCGATTTATACTAAGTTACTACCAATTTGTGTACATTTGTGTCAATAAAATTTAGTGCCATTTGACGTGTCTTTTGAAAAGTTAAAGAAGAGTTTTAAAGACTCAAAAGTTGCTTTTGAATCTATTTGGCTAATTTTGTGAAAATATTTATTCAAGTTATAAGAATTTTCAGAGAAAGTTGATCCAATGTGACTTTTTTTAAAAGCACTTTTGGAATAACAAGCTCTTTTAAAATTAATTTTTCAAAAAAAAAAAGAATTAGAATAGTTTCCTACAAAAATTCTTTTCCAAGTAAAAGCAAAAGTTATGTCAAATGGGTCATTATTACTCAACTGAAAATCAAAATATAGTGCTTGTTTGGGATAATTAAAAAATTAAAAATTTGAGATTAAAGTCAACAATTAATTTTAATTACATAATTCATAGGACCAACAATTTTATCAATTTTTCAACATTTTATAAAATTTTATAAAAATTTTGGCAATTTTTTTTTTATCAAAAACGTTATGTCACTCGTTCAATAATAACAACTTAAAAAAAGTTTGAAACAACTGTACTATTTATTAGATTTTATTCTTGACAGATGGCATAGCTAGCAATTTGTACAAAGAGCAACTGTCTTTTATTTTTATGTTGTCCTTTCATATTATATACGTAATGACTTAAAAATTGGTTGTTAGAGTTTGGTCGAATTGACCTACTTTATTTATTTATTTATTTATGTGCAATATGGTTCTGAATAGTACTTCAATTATGGCATGTCTATAGATTGAAAAAAAAAAAAAAAAATGAAGAAGAAGATGAAGAAGAAGACTTCTTCATTGTATATTTTTATTCCATTTAATCTTCGACGATTAAGCAATATTAGGATACTAGTATTGGACTAATAGAATCGTTGAGCACTATGATTTGATTGTTTGACTTAGTAATACAAATAGAAAGAGCAACTTGCAACTAGTGAACGATCCAATAGAAAGATTTTTCTTTATCGTCATGGATATTTCGAAAGTTGTTGCAAGCTTGCCATGCCTCGTGTTCTTATAATATAATAGTAACCTTGGTGCTCTGCTTCAAATTTTTTTAATCTTCTTGTCCATCTCTTTACAATTAGGGCATTCTTTTGGATAAAAGAACTAGTACCACTTTAGAATTGGTGTCTATATATATTTTTAACTTCCTTCATGGTGCTTGTGTCAAGCTCCTTCTTTATATTACCGAGAATATCTTGAGAAAATATAAATTGCTTGTCGAACATTCAAAGACCATAAGAAAGAATATTTGACCTTTTGTCATATCTTGTTCATTTCTTTCACCTCGGTGATAATTGCTACGTCTAATTCAACTAAATATGATACTTGAATTGTTGAATATGCTCGAGGTCCCAGCAATATACTGTTCGAGATAGCGATTGAGAAATTTTGAGCCCCATATATAATAGAAGACAACCACTAATCCACGTGATGAGCTCCGAACTCTAGAATAAAATTGTATATGGAGTTCGTCATCCCACACAAATTTCACATTTTTTATCAATTGGGCACTTCATCTGAATTGATTATTTATTTCACATATTGTATTTATTGTATAAATATCTATTAGTTTGATGAAAATTAAAATCAAAATTTTAATTCAAGATAAAGTCAATAATTAATTTAAACAACACATTCAATATAAACTATAACTTTTCAACCACACATTTAATCTTTTTTTTTATTAAAATCTATTCCAAATTTAATTTTAATTCCCACCAAATATCTAAATTGTATTTGGCACATGGCATATCTAGCAATTTTTTAAAATATATGTTTTTAGGTGGTCCTTGCATCTTATTAACATAATGATTTAAGTCAATTGTCTGGTGGAGTTGACCTACTTCAGTTATTTCTGTTCAATATGGTCCTGAACAGTACCCATTCAATTATAGAATATCTGTAGATTATATAGTATTAAAAAGTTTTTAGAGAAGTCTCATGGATTGTGTTGTTTTGTTTTGATAGAATAATGTATAAGGAATATGCTCGTCAATATTTTCATACACTAAGTTTTCAAAATACCCCAATTACATCTGAAGAACGTTGAAATTCCACCGTACAAGAACTATCCATTCAAAAAACTGAACAATTTTTAAGCAGAGTATCTCGATACAATACTAGTTAATTTGTTACATCAGTCTAGTGTGATATACTTTCTGACGTTGAGAGATTAAAAAATCAACTCATCTAATTCTATCCACTCATTTGGATTTTATTTATTGGACTTTTGCAGCAACTTACAAGGATTTTCGTTGCCTTTCACTTGCTACGTAAAAGAGTAATACTATTTAGTATAATTGATATCAAACATCAATTTAGATGATAACTGTATAATATTAAATGATTGTTTCACTTAAATGTAATATTACATAATTTATTTAATTGAATATATTAAGTGTGACTTTCTGACTAATAATCTAATACCACTGGTATTACATAACATTATTATACATAAAATTATGTATTCTTATTTTGTGCAAGGAATTTGGAAGTGGCTAATTCTAAAATTTGGTCCATTTAAGAAGATGGGCTGGAAGTGACTAATATTAAAGAGGGTGGCTAGTTGGCTAATTCTAAATTTGAGACAAGATATAATTTACTTTAAAGAAAAGAGTTAAAAAGGAAAATAGCATCTGTGCCAGGGCTGAACCCAGTGCAGCCTCCCCCATATTAATCCGCCCCTACGATGAGAACTGTGGGTGAGTTTATGTATGACAAAGTTTTTTCTTATTCAATGTTTTTTCTTATTCAAAATCGGTGCTTTAAAAATGCTTATAATCGGACGTACTTCCAAACAGGTACCAAGGCTCACGGGTTGTGCCCATGTATACTTTTAGTACGTGTAATTATCGATCAATACAAAAATTGATATGGGAAAGCATTTATTATTTGGATCTAGATATTACCATTTTTCTCTACTTTTGTCTGTAGGTGTAATTTGGACTCGATCTTTTTGTTACTTTATAAATAGAAATAGGAATGGATCAAATTTTTTTTATAAAAAGAAGTAGATCTTTTCAAGATTTTGATTTGAAATCTTGTTACGTAGCTCCCATGTTTATTTACGGTCAATGGCCCACGCCATTGTAGATTATTTATTTATTTTACAATGCGTATTTGGGTTTTTGTTAGGTGGTATTTGGGGTATTAAATCCATGCCTGCATAATTTCAATGGAAAACTAAGGGGTTGTTCCCTTTGTGTTTCAGTTTTGTGTTTTGAGTTTTGAATTCATTTTGTGTTTTGCGTTTTGAGTGTCCATTTTGAGATTTTTGAAAATGTGTTCTTTTTGGCATTTTGAAAAATTGTTTTGAAAACGTCCAAAACGCGTTTTGAAAATTTTGACTTGATT
>CAIGRP010044761.1:0-16441 GCA_903798385.1 Fraxinus cuspidata
ACTTAAAAATGGTATTATTGTCTTTTAAATAATACCATATTTTTGTAATTGTATAACATTTTAAGGGTACCCCTAGAAATTGGAGTCCGGTCCATCGACGCAAATACAGATGAATACGACTGGATTCTCAGAATTTGTTTATTTTTCCTTTTATTTTTCTTACAATTTTGTCCCAATAGTTGCTTTCTTGCTCTCTCAGTCGCCGACTCTCCATCAGTAAACTCTCCTCTCTCTCTCTCTCTCTCTCTATGTATTTGTATGTATTGGTGTATGTTTTGTGTATTATTTTGTAACTTTTAGGTTTTGATTGATTTTTAGGGTTCCGATTGTTTACAGAAGACTTGACAGCGTTCAAGAAACAAGCGACGTTGTATGACAATCCACGAATAAATATCGGGGCGTTGTTAATGTATTTCTAGGTTTTGATCTCGAGGGAAAGAGAAACTGTGAAAGGGAGAGACCTTTGTCAAGCTAATTGAGGAAATTGGGGGTTATATTTCCCGATTGAGTTTTATTTTTGTAATTTTCTGCGTTTGTAGCCCTCTCTCGAATTGAATAAAAAATTAGAGTGAATCCCTTTTGTTATTTTAGTTTATTGAATTATTATTCATTGTTTTTTGTTTATCAAGAGTTCTTTGATATCTTTGAATAAATACATACGAGAGCTTGATTCATTTTTTTACTTTTTCTTCGAATTTTGGTAAAAAAAAAAAAAAAAAATACATATTGAATTGTTGAGAAGATAATACTCTATGGGTAGCCCTGGGTTGAGTAATTCGGCTACTGCTACTCGCGTTGGATTATCTGAGCCAATTTCAACTGGTGGGCCCATTGAATTCGATGTGATTAAGACCCGAGAGTTGGAAAAGGTTGGTTCTTTATACATTTTCTGTCAAGCTTATGCTGATTTTGTTGAAGTTTTGTATGAAAATTCGATGTAGGTTTTGTTTGGAAGAAAACTAGGTATATCACGATTAGCTTGCAGAAGATGGAACCGGGATTTTGTTATCATATGCTTCTTTTCATGGGATCTCAGATTCGATTTGAAGTTGGAAAAATGGCTTTTAAACATAGAACTTGAAATTGAGCTTTGTATTCAAAAATTTCTGAATTGTAATTTCTGAATGTCAATTTTGAGATTGGAATTAGACGTGTACAGCTGAGCTCTTTAGTGGTACCATCTGTAAGAGATGGGGAATGGCATCTTTCCAAGAGTAGAATCAATAATTGCCTTTTAGGAACTTTATATTATAAATATATTTGAATTGCTTAAATGTCAACTGGAAATCCAGTTCAATAGTATAAATTATAATTATAGAGGAAAGTGATATAATTTTTTTGGCATATTAGTTCTAGCGTTTGATGTTCTAAGAAAGGCAAGCAAGGAAAAGAAGCCTTGTTCTTCAATATATTTTGAGAATTGCCTCTGTGTGTTTTTATGGTGGTCGGCAAAAGGCCAGTTTCTTTGATCAATTTTTTTCCATTTTAATGGAATAAATGCTACGAGTCCTTTTCACATGGTTCAAAAGTTCACATTAATTTGAGCTAAGCCATGATTTTGCTTAATTGACTTAAAAGAGAATTTGTTTTTCAATTTTCAATTTACTAAGCCCTTATTTTTATTTAAACTCATTTTCAACCGGGCATTTTGTGAGACCACAACTTTATCAACTTTTCAACCGCATATATCATCCATTTTATCAAATCTACTAAAAATCTATTTTTTTAGAAAAACCAAATAGGGGCTAAGCTTTTGAATTAAATTGGCTTAAATATTTATGATCAAGTAGAAGTGTGAGGTAATTGCTATCTCACTCACTTGTGTATGGTGATCAGTTTCTTGCTGATGCGGGGTTGTATGAAAGTCATGAAGAAGCTATCCGAAGGGAGGAAGTGCTTGGGAGATTGGACCAGGTCCTATATTGTATTTTCAAACTCTGTACTTTTCTTTTTACAGCAATTGATTTATACATTATTAATTCTGGATAATTTAACAGATTGTGAAGAACTGGGTGAAGAATATTAGCCGTGCTAAAGGTTTTAATGAGCAACTAGTCCAAGAGGCAAATGCGAAGATTTTCACGTTTGGTTCTTATCGCCTTGGTGTATGAATGCATCCAATTTTTTCCTTTTTTTTTTCTTTCAAATGTTTATCTGTTACTTATTCGGGTCTTCTTTCCTTCACAATATGACCTTTTCATTATGTCATTAGTCAAGTGGCATGTGATTTCTTCATTTAAATCCTTAATGTATTTTATCTCTCTCCAGGACTATTTGTGCCTTTACTAAAGGTTTTGTGTAATTCTGTGAGGTGAGGTGAGGCATAAGCCTCGAGGCTTGAGCCTCAAATCAGCCTATTAAAATAATTTGAAAGAATTTAAAAATGCAAAACTATGCTCGTAATTCATAAATTCACAATAAACCATAAAATGCCTCAAAATATCTATAATACAAAGTTAAGAGTCGAATATGCAAATAAACATAAAATAGGTCAATAAAATAGAAAATATTAAGCTTTGAAATTAGTAATCCTGTAATGAAAATATAACATACCAGTAGAATTGGAAATAACCAAGAAGTCTCCTATATCATCACTGCTAGCAGGATATATAAGGGAATCATAAGCATATTTTATCACCCCTATCATTCTCATCATCCTTCACTTGCAATGGAGTCTTCTCGTTCTTGTTTCCCTTGCGTGTATAGGCAGAAAAAAAATGAAATAAAAACCTGTGAATCCTAAAAAATACCCCGGTACAATAATGGCAGTAATAAAAATGCCCTTAAAAGGCAAGATAAATGAGCGAACACCTTAGTTGCCTTCAGGTTTAGCCTTGAGATGCAAGCCTCACAAATTGTATGCGAGGTAGGATTTGGGGCGTTGAATGAAATCCTTACGTGAGGTGAGATTAGAGTCATAACCCTCAAAAGGTTATTGAAAAACAACAATCTCATTCTATTTGGATATAATCATGATATTCCTCCACAGACGACTGGTTAGAGAGTTAGTTCATATTAAGTTTGAGATGCCTGATGGATTCTGATATGACTTTTATGTTTCACTCATCTGGATGTTGAGTAAGTAGCTTTTTCTTCATCTCATTTCAGCAATTTATGTGAAAGACAAGATAGCAGTATAGTTGCTTATAGTGGAAAGCCTGCTAAAGTTGAAATTAAAATTGTTGTTCTCTGTTCATATGTTATTTGGGCCAAGCCTTCTTTTCAATATTAATTTGGCCAATGAAAGTCCTGCCTGTCCCCTTTACTTAATATGCAAAGCATGCTGCATCTTTATTGGGCTTGAATGCCTTTCCGTCGAGAACCAAATAGTTAAACATCAGAAAAAGTGATTAGATATGAAAAAGACTAGAAAATGATTTTATTTGAATCTTTTGGCCAATACTAGAGTATGTAATGTGCGAGGGTAGTGGAAGGGGATATCAAAGAAGTGAGTTATTATCTATATGTGGACACCTGAACAATTGAATATTTATGGAGTCTGGAATTTTAGTGGCAATTGCACATATTATTTGAGCATTTCTGTTTAGAAGTTTCTCGAAAGATGAACTGAATTTGACATGATAAAAAAGATTGTAGAAGTTTCTCAAATGATGTGCAATGGAGATGACTAGACATTGATCTTACTTTTGTACATTTTGAAATGGAATAAAGACGTGTTAATGGGAAGGAAATATCAGAACTAAAATTATTTCTGTCAGCAAATTTTTTCTTGGTACTGTGATTGTAAGCCTCTCTGGTTTTTTTCGGCAGGTTTCTGCCCCCTCTTTTTTGGGATGATTATCTTTAGACTTGGCTGAGGATTTTATCTTTGATTGAATTTTTATTCTTAAAGGTACATGGTCCAGGTGCAGATATTGATACCTTGTGTGTTGGACCAAAGCATGCTAGTCGAAATGTAGGTTCACTAGTCTTTTATGTCCTTGGAACTTTACTTTTTTTGAATGTGACGGTTGATGTTGAACAAAGTATTTTTATGTATGTCATACACAGGAAGATTTTTTTGGTGAACTTCACAGAATGCTGGCAGAGATGCCTGAAGTACAAGAACTACATCCTGTGCCTGATGCTCATGTTCCAGTGATGAGGTTCAAGTTCAGTGGCGTTTCTATAGATCTGCTTTATGCGAATGTGGCTCTCTGGGTTATTCCTGAAGTATGTATCTGTCATCTTGTGAATTTTTTAGCCAACTTCAACTTTGTATGTGTTGGTGTCTCTAACTTCTAATTATACAATCTGTTCAACTAGCTATGTGTTGACAGATGTAGCCATAATTGAACAATGTTGCATATAGTTGGTTGGTTTATTGGGTTTTACTCATTTTCTTTTTGTTGCTTTGTAATACAGTATTGACGAAGATTAAATTTTGTGCATATTTGCTTAATAGAAGACCATCAAAATTTTAGAGAGGCCATTTTATTTTTAAACGTCTATGTTTCCCCATCATTTGGTGTAATTTCTAGGTATAAACTCCTTTTACTCTCAATAACCTATTTTCGTCATGTGATTGAAACACATCTTATAAGTACTTGTGTGCCTCTATATGCCAAGTGTTAAGCACTAGTGAAAATTTCATGATTTTTGTAGATACTGGAATCAAGTATTTATGCTGTTATTATTGTGCATCTTTTTAATTTTTTAACATTTAAAGGACTTGGATGTTTCACAAGAATCTACACTGCAAAATGTGGACGAGCAAACTGTTCGCAGTCTCAATGGGTGCAGAGTGACTGATCAAATATTGCGTTTGGTGCCAAATATCCAGGTTTGTAAATAGTACAATTCTGTATTGATGCGCCTGTTTTGAAAATCTGATGCTATCTGTCTTGCTGTTCTGTTCTCTTGTAGACATTTCGTACTACACTGAGATGTATGAGATTATGGGCAAAGCGTCGTGGAGTTTATTCAAATGTGAGGAGATTAAGATAATAGTTCTTGCATTTCGATTTTCATTCATGGATATATGCAAATTTTGGTGTAATTAGATTTTTTTCATTTAGACACTGAATTTTCTTTATATGGCCAGGTTACCGGTTTCCTCGGTGGTATTAATTGGGCATTGCTTGTTGCGCGCATATGCCAACTCTACCCGAATGCTCTGCCCAGCATGTTGGTGTCTAGGTTTTTTAGGGTCTATAATTTGTGGCGCTGGCCAAATCCTGTGATGTTATGCCCAATTCAAGAAGGATCTTTGGGGCTCCCTTTTTGGGATCCTAGAAGAAATTACAAGGACCGATTGCACCTGATGCCCATAATAACTCCTGCTTATCCTTGCATGAACTCTAGCTACAATGTGTCAACAAGCACATTACGTGTCATGATGGAAGAATTCCAAAGGGGAAATGAAATTTGTGAGGTAGCAATCATTGTATCTTGGTAAATTTGAAGCTGACTTTTGTGTAATGCTAAAATTTCAACACTTCGCAAAGCTTCTGTTATCCTCCCCTCTTGCCCCTGAACCCTTATGGGACCCAATCAGGTTGGGTGCATAATGCAATATATTCCTGGGTATGAAAAATGTTGTAGTCAATGTTCTTTCTTTTCAAGTTGCATGTATGAGGAGTTTGAAAAGAGAGCTGATTTTTCTCTTGATCGTAATAAAAATGTCACATTAACACGAGATGCATGCCTTCTAAATTCATCTCCTAGTCCATGTAACTATGATCGATATCTGGAGGTTGGCACTCTAGCAACGATGTTTGATGACCTTTTTGTGTTCTCAAGTTTAAACAATTTTTTTGATCACCATGGATCTTCGAGCAAGAGTTCTTAGTTGCAATTTACTGCCTCGTGGTTCCCAAAGCAGCATTCCAAGTGTAAAATGTGTTGAATTGACAGAGATGATAGTGATATATTTATTTTCTATACTGTTTGTTGAACTTTGTTTCTTTAAGGTTTACTATTCTGGTTCCTTGGTGCGAGTTTTTCTCTTTATGAGAAGGATTTACTCCTCACTGACGTGGTCTCGGGGTTTGTGCATATTTTGGAAATAAGTTCCTTGTCGTGGCAGTTAATCTTGATGAACTTTAGTTTTCTCCTCCAGCTATTGAATGTGCTTGGACAGATGATTATATCTTGTTGTAAACACTCCTTTTCTGCGACACTGATGTTTTCTAGCTGTGCTTCATTTGTTTGTTATATGTAATCTTTTGTTTTGTCACTTCACTAACTTTGATAATTGTACGGCAGGCAATAGAAGCAAGCAAGAGCAGCTGGGATATTCTTTTTGAGCCTTTTGCTTTCTTTGAAGCGCACTCAAATTATCTGCAGATGGACATAGCATCAGAGACTGAAGAAGACTTGAGGAATTGGAAAGGCTGGGTTGAATCCAGAATACGTCTGCTTACTTTAAAGGTAAGCGAAAGTGCTTTCCCTGAGCTGTTGATTTCAGCCTAAGCTGTCATTTTTCACATTTTATAATTTCATTTGCTTATTAAATTAATCCAGATTGAAAGGGACACAAAAGGTGTACTTCAGTGCCATCCTCACCCTGGTGAATTTTCCGACAAATCTAAACCATTTCACCATAGTTATTTTATGGGGTTACGGAGGAAACAAGGTACTAATTCTCAAAAAGGCGAAAAATTTGATATAAGGTTGACAGTCGAGGATTTCAAACGCGATGTGTATGCGTATTCATCCTGGAAACCCTCAATGTGGATTCATATATCTCTTGTCAAAAGAAAAGACATACCTACCTTTGTCTTCCCTGGTGGAGTCCGACCTTCCCATTCCCTCAAAAGTTCTGCTGAGGTTCGTTCGGTCCCAAAATCACGTGGATCCAACTCTCCACAGGCTGCTATGAGCAGAAGGAAGAGAAAACAAGATGAAATCAATAAAATAGTTGGCTCGGCAGATTCCTCAAGCACTGCTGTGTCTGCCAGCGATGCAAGTTTGTTGGATGAAAGAAGAGCTAAGAGACAATTCGAAGCTGATGTTGTTGACACCTCAAGTAATGTGAGATGTCCTGAGAATCTTACTGGAGATGGACCAGAAGTTGCTGGAATTGTTAAAAGCACTTCGTCAGCCATGCCTCCATCCACCACTTGTGGTTCATCATTAGGTACAACAGCAATGGAGAAGCCTGTCATTGAACAATCTTTGCAACCAATCGTTAGTCGTCAAGGTTCTTCAGACTTGCTTGATGGGATTGGAGGTGTACAACTGAAGAGTGAAGTTCAAGACAATGACAAGGACCAAGAGATTAAATTATCAGAGTTATTCACTACTGATCAAGCTCTAGGAGCAGCAATAGAAGGGGAAGGTAGCAGTATCCAACAAATCAGGGACTTGGAAGAACTTGAGGTCTTGCCAGTTTCCTTTATACTTTTACTTGTATGCAGCTGAGATTTTTTTTCATTATTGGTTTAGAATTTCACGTGCCACTTGCTCATTTTACCTCAATTTTACATTGTTAGAGCTTCTCCAAGAGGCTCTCTATTTTTAAAGAGTATATTTTATCATTTGGGGAGCATCTATAAATTTAGAGAGAGACTTTTGAAGTACTCCAACAAGCTCTTTATATTTAACACTTGATTTTACTACTCCCAAAAAAATATTTATTATTTTTCTTTATCTTTTATTTTAACTAGCTTTTTTTTGGATTATTTTATTGTTTTCCTACATTGAAAGTTGAAATGCTTTGAATGCACTCTTTAAATTAAAATCTTGATTTAAAGAGTCTCTTGGAGCACGATTTTAAATATTGATTCTTTAAATAGAGAGAGCATTTCATGTTTAAAGAGTCTCTTGATGCTCTTATGTGCTTAATTTTAGCAGTGTTATCTTTAGTTTGTCCATGTAAGTCATACATTGGGCCATAAGATTGATTGGAATTGGGGACGAACTCATTAAGAGTTTCTCGTAATACAATACTGGATTACATCACAGCAGTTGCATCCTTCACATTATCTTCTAGTTAGTTTGCTTGCATATGCAATCCCTATGCATGTTTTGGTGTTATTTAGTCTTAAACAATGGCATAATTAGGAGTAATTTGGTTGCAAATCCGATGTGTACAATTTGTGAATTGCTATGGCAATGTTATCGAGCGGTGGATTCGAGATAGTAACTGACAATTTCCTTCAATTTTTTTCCTGTACACCCGAACAAAGCCTCTTGAGCTTACTGCTGCATCTACTTCAACACATGTGCCAGCACAGAAGCCTCTTATTAGGTATTGTATATACAAGTTGAAGAATTAAAAATATTCCGATCTTCCAACTTTTTTGCATATAATATTCACAATTTATTCAGTTATAGAGTAGAAAATGCCCTGGATGGGGTTGGTTTGTGATTTTTGCTTTGTTGTTTATAGATTCAGTTTCACTACTTTGGCAAAAGCAACCAGCAACAGTGCATCTTAGGATATACACAGGAGGTGGCTGGAATAACTTCTGGGCTTGACAAGAAAAGGAGGATTTTCCCAATCGCAGGGATTTTCTGGCCATGGTATTGCAGACGTTGTAACTGTTGCGATAGGCCAAACTGTATAATAATGTAAATTTTCCTTCAGATTGTAAATTGGCAATCTGCATACTGGACACTTCCGATGTTTATTGTAATCCAATTATCTTAAGCTGGTAAGCAGTTTCTGCTGATTTTACTTTTGGAACCTTTTGTGTTCTTAATTATCTTTCTGCATTTCAATGATAGTTTTTGCGTTGTTTTTCAATAGCATGGATCTGTGCAAATTGTTCTAATTGGACTTCCATTTCCTTGGGAGTTCTCCATTCTATCATATCAGTTACGACTGATGACTTGTTTGGTAAAGTCAACTGTCCAAAATTGGACAATAGGTGTAGGAAACCGATACTGTCTGCGTAGCGCTGCTTGAGCTTATTGCTCAGTTGCGGTTTCTCTCATCTTGTTTCTCTTTTTAATCAAGATATGCTTCTACAAAATTAGATGCGGAGAACGGCATTTTCTTTACTAAAGAGAGGACAGCAATTTGATTTGTATATACTTTGCTTGCATCTATTTAGCAAACTGCATCAGTCTTCTTGAATTTAATGCTTAATTCTTTTTGAACATTCAAATAAATTGAACCAAGTCGTTTTCAAGAATTAAATTTACAACATTTTACTTTTTATTTAACCTGGAATTTTGAAAAATTTTGCTACCCTCTGCTGGATATTCAGTCTTCTTTTTGATATTCTAAGTCCTGTTTGGTGGGGGTTAAAATCAAATTTTTAGTAAATTTCGATAAAAGTGGATGAAATGTGTGGTTTAAAAGTTGTGAGACATTATTAAATTTGAATTAGATTAAAATTTAGATTTTAATTCTTACCAAACAGGGGCTAAGTATTGTGCTTAGTTTATGTTAAACATCGTGTTTTAAGTAGAAATTCACCTATTAAATTAAAATCAATTGTAAACCCACCTTAAAAATCAAACCTGACAGTCGTTCTCTTCTCTCGTACTGTATCGATCGTTTCATATCACCATTTTTCTGTCAATTCAGATTTCCACTAATGTCAACAAGATGATGATTTTAAAGTATGCTTGTAGGGCTACATAAATGTTCCACAGTAGATCTGAAAAAAAAAATGGAGCAGTGATTGAAATTCCTTTGGCCCTACTCTCATTTTGATTTGCCCTCTCTTGTCGAATGTAGTATCCTGGCCATTTGGCTCCGTCGAATGAATTCATGGGTCCCAGTTCTTAACTATAGACTAGCTTTCTTCCAGGCCTTGCCTGGTAAATTGTAGTGACCGTGGTCCAAAGAAGCCTTCGAAGTAATCAATGAACTTTAACCGTTGTGGTTCAGACTAATTAATTGAACTAAGCTAAGCTGAGAATTTCTCGTGCTTTGGGCGTTCATTGTAACATTGTTGATTTGATAATACAAATAGAGAATGATTGACCCCCCTTTTTTTTGTTTTGACTTGGTACGAAGGTAATATTTTAAATTATTTTTAATCTATATTCATCGTAGGATGAAGAGGTTATCATAGATAATTAAAAAGATAATCGACATTCATCACGTTCCTATAGCGTAAACAAGAAATTAAATAATTTCACATAATTTATGAGTACTTTTAGCTTCACCAACTTCGATTTAGAAGCAATGTCTTCAAAATTTGCTGTTCACCAAATAAATGATTGATATATTATTTTAAATTAATATATCAATCTTTTCTTAGCGTGCTTAAAATTAGGTAACACTTTAATGTAAAATAATGTGTCATTGGGAAACGAATTTTGGACGGCAGGTCTCGTTTTCTTTTCAAGATGTGATGTGAACAAATTTTTAGTTGCCGAATAATCCTGCACCACATAGTTGAATATTATTTTTTGTATATAAACCGTACATCCATTTTGATTGAAAGAACGACACGTGTAAAATTATTAAAAAAATATTAAACACTTTCCAAGCTAATAAAGTATTCATTTATCAATAAGTTAATATTCTGCTAAAATAATAATTTTTCCTAACCTCGAAAGTATTATTTTATAATACATTATCGACTAATAATCTCGATTAACTTTTAAGAATGATGCTATATGTTCAGATTAATGATTATTTTCATGTAATATAATTTATTTCTCATAATTTATTGACACTTTGTATGAGGATGGTCCCAATGTTACATTTAGTATTTCTTAACTTTTTAATGAACCATTCTTGAACCGTATCTCATAATTTATTTCACGCAAATGTCACTCTTAATACATGACTACTCGTGACGCAATAATGTGACCCTAAATTAACAAGTTATTTTCGAAAAACTCTTATATTTTATTCTAGCTTGAATTTGAAGATGACAATGACCTTAAAAACGTTAATCTTGATTAACTCAAAATTACAGATTCGTGGGTTCAATTTAAATATTATCGTTATTAAATAATTGGTTCCCCTAAGTAGGTGAAATTTTAGTGGACCACTAGCTATATCGAGTAATAGTACAAGTGCCACAAACACACGTTCTCGATTCTTCCAAGACTTAGAATTCAATCTTTTACTCACAAAATAAATCTTACGTGAACTATCAAATATATGACTCTTCCAGTTAATATCTAGGCCAATTATTTCAAAAACAATTTTTGAAATCAATAAAAATCAATGGTCAAGATCTTGCAAACACTTGTTTTATCGGCAAACTTTGTTTGTACAATTAGATTAATTAATGTAAAAATGGTGGTTTTTTGTTAAACACTTTTTAATTGTATTGGAAGTTTCAAATCTATTCACATAATCTCGCTTATGTTACCAAATTTTTATCTCAACTTTCATTAGCTAGCACGTGATCTTGATTAGTTGATAAAAGTCCCTTAAAAGAGCTCATTAAAGGATTTACTTACCTTTCATATTTTAGATTAAAAAAAGATATAAAGCGTGATAAAATATTTTTCCTACATTTCATAGTCTGCTAATAAATATTTGGACAAAAATAATCATTACTAAATAATAAAAAGGTTAAGAATAATAATGTAAAGGGTAATAACGTCCACACCTTTCATTGTTATTGTGGAAAATGTTCAAACCTTTCATTTTTTTGGCATTTTCACCCTTATTTCCACATTTCATTGCGCAAAAGATCATTTTTATCAATTTTCTCATTAAGAATTGTGAAATGACGAAAATACCCACTCCTTTAAATAAAAGAAAAGGGAAAAGAAAAAAGTTAATTGCAATCATAGTCCCATTTTTTGAAAAGCGCAAATGAGTCTCAAATAAATTATTAAAATGGTAATTAGTACATAATATTCCTATCTTTCACCTTTATTGAAAAAAAAGTCCACACCTTACATTGTTTTGGAATTTTCACCTTTAACTATATATTTGATTGTGTAAACCATCATTTTCATCCATTTTTATCTGATTTCTCATAATGAACCGTGAAATAATGAATATGCCCTCATATTTAAATAAAGAAATTATATTTTTTTAATTTCTAATTCTTAAATAATTTATTTGTAACTCGTTTGCACTTTTTAATTTTTTTTAATTTTTAAATAAATTTAATCGGTACTCGTTTGTACTTTAAAAAAATTAGAACTATGGTTGCAATTAATTCTTTAGCCTTTTTATTTAAGTTGGATGGTATATTCGTCATTTCACTGTATATTATTGAAAAATTGGATGAAAATATATAGAAATGATGATTTGTGCTATCAAATGTATAACTAAGAGTGAAAATGTAAAAAAAATAAAGGTATAAACGTTTTTCATAATAACAGTGAAAGATGGTGACATTATTCATTAATTACCCATAATGTAAATAGTTAGTAACATAAGTTGTACTATGACACGATTAGAACTCAGAAAATGACAAAAACATATTTTTCAATCAAGATTTTGAAATGAAAGAATAAGTCGTGCTGGCAATCTGCGTGCAAAGATGTTACCCAAAGGTCCCCATTAATCAAACAAATTAATTAAGATTTTCAATTTGATCAAGTTAAACGATTTTTATACCCCGTTAATATAAGTCTGGTCATAGGAGGATATGGTGGTCGGTGGACACTTTTTAAAAATTCAATTATTGCTAAAATCCTTCTCGTCTAATGGTCTATCATTAATTGAGTATTATTTAGTCTTGCAAGTTGGTCGAAGATCCTGGCAAATATTTTTAGTCAAAAAATGGAATAATCCTCCACCGGCCTAACTCTTAATTTATTACATATTGTTATTATTGTTGTTGAAATTGTACATTTTCGATTAATTGACATATATGTTAGTGGCTCAATCACCAAATCTGAGGAGATAATTTATTATGGCTCCTGTTCTAGTGGATTCAGAAAGGGGGTGAGAGTGAGACTCGACATTCGATTTGTACATGGAACGGGTTTCTACCTCATACAACTTGGGTAAGATGCCTTGCTGGTTTTTTTCGTCCTTATCAAGAATTTGAAAACCCTGTGCTTGACATTTCATTGTACAAGTTGAAGCATTTTATCTTACTAAGGGAATCATAAGTATACTTCGTCTTTAGTCTGAACTCCAATCATTCAACATATAATGTGACTTGATACGTTTGAAAATGGTACACACTAACTAATGCGACATTTTATTTGAAGTTCCACTTACCAAATTTTGATGAAAAAAGCAAAAAGAAATAAAATTGGTATTGAAAGTGCCCAAGTCTTTTACTAAAATATGATAATATAACTTGTGCCTATCGAAAATTTTCAATACAACAATCTTACAATATACATGGTCAAATACAAAGTTAATGCTGGGAATTATGTTGACAGAATTTTGTTACATAAAAGGTCAAACAAGCTGATGCAAAATAGGGAAAAAATTGAAAAAAAGGAATCAGTTTCCTATTTCATTTATTAGAAATTTGTAAATGATTTTATTATATGTTCTCTCATCAAAGTACCATGAATTTGCTACATTATATATCAAATAAAATGGGTCTATCTATCTTTTTTAACAAAGTTTTATTTTGGGTAATTCGTACATAATGTCTTTATATTTCACTATTATTGTGAAAAACATCATTATCTTTTATCTTTTGGTATTTTTACCTTTATTTCCATCTTTCATTATTCAAAAAGTCATTTTCATTTATTTTCTCAATTAAAAGCTATGAAATGACGAATATACTCTTTTCTTTAAATAAAACAAAAACAAAAAGAAAAAACAAACTGTAATCATAGTCTCAATTTTAAAAAAAAGTGTAAACGAGTTCCAAATAAATTAATAACGAAATGTATCTACCTTTCATTATTATTGTGAAAAATGCTCATACCTTTTTTTTTTTTTGGCATTTTCACATTTAATTATATTTTTGATTACGCAAATCATCATTTTTATCCAATTTCTCAATAAAAATATGTGAAATGACGAACACACCCTTCTATTTAAATAAAAAATGAAAATTAGAGAAAATTATTATTTTTAATTTATAATTTTTTTAATAATTTATTTGGGACTCATTTGCACTTTTTTTAAAAAAAATTAATTTCTAATTTTTTAATAATTTATTTGGGGCTCGTATGTATTTTTTTTAAATAAATTTTTTTATTAATTTATTTGAGACTCGTTTGCGCGTTTAATTTTTTTTATTTCTAATTTTTTTCATAATTTATTTGGGGCTTATTTGCACTTTTTAATTTTTTTAACTTCTAATTTTTTCATAATTTATTTGGGACTAGTTTGCACCTTTTTTTGAAAAAACATAATTTTTAATTTTTAAAAAATTTATTTGAGACCCATATGCACTTTTTTAAAAAAAAATTGAACTATGATTGCAACTAATTCTTTTTTTAAATAGAAGGGTGTATTCGTCATTTTGCAGTTTTTTATTGAGAAATTGGATGAAAATGGATAGAAATAATAGTTTAAGCAATCAAAGGTCAAATTAAGAGTGAAAATACCAAAAAATAAAAGGTATGGACATTTTTCACAATAATAATGAAAGTTACGGATATTATGTGCTAATTACCCTTTTAATAATTTATTTGTGACTTATTTACACTTTTAAAAAAAAAATTAGGGCTATGATTGCAATTAATTTTTTTCTTTTTGTTTTATTTAAATATAAATGTATATTCGTCATTGCACAATTTTTAATTGAGAAAATGGATGAAACTAACTTTTAAAGTAATGAAATGTGAAAATAAGAGTGAAAATGCCAAAAAATAAAAAGTAATGACAATTTCCACAATAACAGTAAAAGGTAAGAACATTATAATCTAATTACTATTTTATTTTTATTCGACTGTCACATCACTTTTCAATTAACAAATCAAATTTTTATTTGGATAGCTTGATTCAAACGAAATACAAACTAGGTGAGTAAACTAAGTCTCCACCATCAAAAATAAGGAAATGCTATTTGTATATCGGGACACGTGGTGTACAGCCACCTCACAAGGCGCATGACCAATAAAAAAAATCGTGGGACACCGGGGTGTAGCATGGCCCCGAAAAATAAATCCACTTGCGATATAATTTTATAGTCAACAAGTTTTCAATCGGTAAGCACAAGGTCGAAATTTATCCTATAAAAAAACAACATTTTAAACATAAAGTACATATTTGGAATGCGTATTAACTTTAGTTTTTTTTCGATTTCATTTACTTATTTGATACAGTATATTCTTGTTCAATCCAATACATCAAACAATCATGCTACATATACATCTTGTTTTACATTATTTTCACGTGTTGACACATTATTCAACGGTTTTTAAAAACGACACGCTTTCTCGCTCAACACTTTTTGAATTTACGCATAATATAGACCATGATGTAATTCATAAAATGTATACTTATCATAATTCCACGTCAAACATGCGGAGTATGGGATTAACATAAAGAGTCATGTTGTGACGACGACGTTAACTGGAACAGCCCCAAAATGTGACTAAAACTTAGCTTCCAAGTCTATTATAGGAAATTGTGGTGTTGGGATCGTTGAGTGGGGTCAGAATTAAAGATCTACACAGTTCCACGTTATTCCCCTGCAATTTTATTTTTAATTTTTTATTTGGTTGTTACTTCATTAATCAAATTACAGAACCACGATATTATTCGTTGAAAAATAAATTTTAAAATAATAAAACCGAGTATTATGTTGTAGATCACACTAGAGACAAGTTGACCTTGCGAGTTTGTTTGGGTTTCAGTATAAGTTAGTTAAATTATATGACAGAATGAAAGGTAAATAAATGAGTATTAGTTGGGAGTCATACGAAGTTTATGGTTAAAATTAAATTTTAATCTTGACCTTTAAATTATAAGGAGATTACAATAAAACATATATTTACTTTTATACGTAATAAATTTATTTATTATATAATAGTTCAATATTAAAAATAATATGCACTAGTTTAAGCTTACGTTATTTGGGACTGTCTTACACTTATAAAAAATAGTGTAACAAATTGTCTTGCAAGTTAAGGATCGGATCGAGGGCGTCAAGAGTTGGTGACATTGGGGTCTTTAGATATTCACGGTACATTAGTTGGCATCGTTAAACTTGATAAATAGAGACTATCATCTCTTCGATTTAAATAATATAGCGAGTAAGCAAGTTAGAATAAAATATAACTGTAATATTGCTTTCAATTTTTTTCTTCTTCTTGATGTAAAATCTAGAGGTAAGATAGTCAAGTTTCCTCCCTTTTTTATTCTCTATAAAATTGAGCGTGGGAAGTCGAAACCGTCTAGGTGGAGGCCTAAAAAGCTTGCTTAGGTTTTGATGGTATTCGGATTTAAAAAATAAATAAAAACAATATGCGCAATATAAGGTTTATGAGGTGCGAATTGAGAGCGTTAATTAAGCAAGATGATATATATAGAATTGAATTTGTCTTTTATTCGTTTATGATTTGACAACAAATTTGTGATACACTTGAAATTGTGTGTGTTGAACTATAATCTATGAATTACGATTACAAATGTACTAATATAGGAACTTGTTTTTTATGGTTTTATTAGATACTAGTCGTATGCCCGTACAAT
>CAIGRP010044768.1:0-16519 GCA_903798385.1 Fraxinus cuspidata
TTAGTAATATGGCATTAATAAGTGTTGAAAAACGCACTTATCAGCAAACTTCTAATCAGACTAGAATGATGGCATATCTCTATTAAGACATTGGTTTACTCTTAAGCAATGTGCTGGAAATGTTCCAAATAACCGTTGATTCAATAATAGAAGCTTTTACATCATTGCTTTAGGAAGTAACAAAAGTTGTGGTTTGGATCAGGAAGAAGCCTTATACATTATTGCTTTAGAAAGCTACAAAAGTTGTGGTTTGGATCAGGAAGTTTATTAATGAACTTGGAGTAGTTTCTAACATTGTTGATCACATACTTCTACATTATGATAACAATGGAGCCATCGTGCAAGCGAAAGAACTAAGGTTTCATCAATGACCCAACATGTGTTAAGGCGGTATTATCTCATTTGAAAGATAATACAATGAAATGACATAAAGAAAGAACTGATTCCAACAAGTTATTAAATTGCAGATCCACTTACAAAGAGTTGTCGCAGCATAAACATGACCGTCATGTGGGCTCTTATGGTATAAGATACAAAAGTGATTGGATCCAGTGCAAGTGGGAGTTTGTAAGTGTTATGCCCTAAGTCCAATCAACTTTGGAGTATAAACACTTTTAATATATATATTATCGATGCATATTTATGGCAATATCTATTATTTAACTGAAATAATATTCTAATAAATTAAATAATAGAATTCGTAGNTTATAAGTGTTATGCCCTAGGTCCAATCAACTTTGGATATAAATACTTTTAATATATATATAATCGATGCATATTTATGGCAATATCTATTATTTAATTGAATTAATATTCTAATAAATTAAATAATAGAATTCGTAGATTCAAGTTTTGGTGATTTGTTAATCACAAGGAGTTGTGATTGTGAGATACAAATTACATATGATTGAATCTTAAATTGTCTGTGATCGAAGTAATAACGAGATACGGATATCGTTATTACGGATAGACAATCACGTGTGACATTCTTACTTGTGAAGTAAGTAGTTGATCTCACAAGCTAAAGTGTAGTGACACTTGAATGAACACGTAGATGTTTTGTTATAGACCAAAACATTGGAGACCCGCTGGGAGATTCCACATGGATAACTATCTGAGCATTAGTGGTTAATCTCTAACGTTCGGTAGTGGAATTGATCATTTGACTTAAGGTCATCATAGTACCTTATATGATGACAGTAATACTTTGGTGATGTTGGATGTTGCTTTGCCAAGGATCACTAATACAGCACCGTTCGGGTATGTCAAGAATCATATGAAGGTTGTGAATGATCGATAGAGGATTCGTCACTCTTAGATAGTAAGAGATTATGATCTACATTTTATCCAATTAAGTTGATAATGAAATCATTGGCCAATGTGAACTCATAAGTCGAAAATAAATTTTCGACTTACATTGACTTAACAGTGGGATAAAAGAAATTGTCGATAAACGAAATTGACACATATCAATATCTCATAATTGATAGGATCATATTGACGAAAGAATTATAGTTTCACGGTAAACAAACAAATTTGGTTTTGTCACATCACGTGACATTTCCCTTCACATGTATTGCCCTGACATATTGCTAGATGTCAATCTGAGACGACGAATGTGAATTAATGATAAATTAAAATGGACGTTTTAATTTATCGACTTTGATTATATCAAAATAATGATTCACGTCGTTAGGTATCGTGATTGTGAACCTAATGAGTCACACACAAAAGAGAACCAGAAGAATGAGAATCACCAATTAATTATTGACAAGTGTTGAGTAATTAATTAATTGGGTTGCTTATTAATATGTCCAAATTAATTAGATTAATTAATTCAAGGACCATATTTAATTAATTTGATTAATTAAATAATGGACTGAATTATGTTTAAGAGACGGGTCAAACACACTTGAACTTATATTAATAGACTGCTGGGGTTTAAAAACTATAGAAAATTAATTCACAATTCTTGCTAGCACAAAAAAAAAAAAAAAAAAAAACCTAGTCACCATTCTTGTTCTCTGTGTGGATCACTATTGGAGGCTGGACAATTGGACAGCTTGGATTGCAGATCGTGATCATTGGAGTTCAAGAAATATCAAGGGAATTTGTGGAATTTATCAAAGGTATATTTTTTATCACAGTTTCTATCTAAACACAATGTAGAACATTGGTGGAATTAATTTCTGCTGTGCATGATTTGTTCAGTTCCCAACACTTGGTGGTGGTGGTGTTGATTGCTTTGTGTATTTTTACGTACAAAGGCATCGAAATTTAGTGATTGCACTAAAGAACTTCGAGTGATAAAGAATTGAAAATCCAATTAATTGTGTCATATTGTAAGTAGTGACATAATAATGAGTTGGTAAAGCAT
Source organism: Fraxinus cuspidata (assembly GCA_903798385.1). Lineage (NCBI taxonomy): Eukaryota > Viridiplantae > Streptophyta > Magnoliopsida > Lamiales > Oleaceae > Fraxinus > Fraxinus cuspidata. Next base: position 2,378 of record CAIGRP010044768.1, read on the forward strand.
AATTATTTCAATAATTAAGAAATAAAGATAAAAGGTACATATAAAATTTTGTAATAATATGATCTCTTGAATCATTATGAGACGTTATCGATGTCAATGATAAATAACTTACTTTCAATTTGCGATTTTTAATTATCCGTCATCATAACTAAACTCGACTCAGGGCAACCATCCTAATCCGAGTCTTTAATCCCAATCTCAGTTGAGTAAAACTTTTTACTATAGTAGAGATTCTCAAAAAGGGTCATGAGATTCTCAAAAAGGGTCATGATAAATAAAACTACAAATATAAAGAAAATAAAAAATTATTCTGAAATAAAGCATCAAAATTTCATTCAGTTAAGAAGATACTTTTCACAGTTTTTAAGTCTGACAAATAAGTCATTGCAGGCCGAATTTTAATGCTAACTTGTATCGATGTCCACGATGCCGATATGGAACTGTTTATTTACCCTATGTGCTTATGCTTAACATAAAGTTTCATTAAATGAATACTCTTTTATTTCTACGACCAACCGACCACCGAGGGTCGAAAGATACTCTTTAAGCAACAATTTTATATCGACTCGATACAAAAAGACAACTTTCAAGAGTCACTTGACCCGCAGGTTTGGACAAGAGTATTTAATTAACAAACTGACCAATATTTCTAGGAATATCATTAACCAATAAAGTTATTAGAAGAAGCAATTACTAAGCAAGAGATCTTATTCTTTTTCCAGGCGATCAAAGAGTGAGAACAAAAGGTGGTGCATCCCTTCTTGGCCCTGCTACTGAACGATAGACATAAACTTTGTCAGCTCGATTATCATCACTTTCCTTGTCTTTCATTACCTCAACATTCAATCTCGGCATCTCCCTAGCAAGTCGCTGACATGCATTTATTTTCACATTACAGGAAGACATCCATAATGACCGCATTGTTTCATATTTCTCTAGTCCAGACAGAAGAGCAGCATTCCCAAATGGACAATCTCTTATCTCAAGCTTCCTTAGCTTTGGACAACCTTCGAGAACACACTGCATCCCCCGATCACTGCTGCCAGCAAAAGCCACAGAAAGAGTATCGAGATTTTTGGCATACTTCCCAATATACTCGAAAGTCAGATCAGTTAGAAGGCCTGACACTGAAAGCCTCTGGAGCTTAGTGCAATTTTTAACCACTGCACCAAAGGCCTCATCCATGGGTTCATTTGTGAGGTAATCTGCCCGACCTGGATTCATTATGCAAAGGCGAAAGTGGGTAAAATTGGGGCAGTTCTGTACAATGGTGGCAACAGCAGCATTAGTCATCTGCCAGCAAAAGTAGAGGACATAGTGGAGTTTGCTGCATCCACGAGATACAGCCACAAAACCTGACTCAGTCACCCCACGGTGAAGATGCTGGTCATAAGGATCGGCAGGGAAGACCCGGAGTTCTTCAAGCAAGGGACAGCTGGATCCAACAGCCTCAAGCCCCTTGTCTTCAACAGTATCAAGGACCTGTGTCGAAAGAATAATTTATACATTAGCACTTGGACTTTCAGTAAGTGAGCTGCTGTCAGTTATTGCAGTATGAAAGAAAGAGATTAGTATTATAGCATTCAGTGCAAAACATACTAGCCCTGATTTTCTTCTCTCTTATCTCCTCTTCTTTTTCCTTTTGGGGGTGGGAAAGATTGAAGTCATCACGACACAGAGTTTGAAGGCCATAAACAATCCTATGTACAATTGAAACTTTTCACAAATTCACACGCACTGTAAGTATCAAGAAAAATGGACGCCATCATAGCAATTGAAAGAACAACAAAGTAAATACCACCACTTCCAAGTATCATTGAGGCAGACATATAAGAATTATGCTCGAGATGTCTATGCAAGATGCATTTACTTTCATTTACAGCGAAAGAACCAAGAGCTAAGTTGATAAATATAACTTTTCAAAGTCCTCAAGGACCACCTACTATCCATGGTTAGAAAAGGCTTTGGAGGTCCAAGGTCCAGTGGATGAAACTCTAAACATCTCAAATGTCTGTTTCTTACCCAGAGGCGCCTCAAATTTTGGCAGTGAGCAAGAAGACTTCCAAATTCAACACTTCGAAGAGCCGCATAGCTCAAGTTCAAGAAAGTCAGACTGGCACAAGCCGCATAAAGAACAGGGAGATAGACGGAAGTGACTTCCCATAAACCTGAAAGGGTTCGAAGATTTTTACAATTGCCGAAAGCAATCCCAAGGTCTCCAAATTGACCAGGCAAAAGCTCTTGCTGGAAGGAACCGGTACCAAGCTCCATCAACTGAGGAGCCCGCAGAAGCAGTCGTTGTAATTGGTCCAATGTAATACTCTTGTTGACCTTGAGAACCCTTAAAGATTTGCACTGACTAACAAGTCTCTCGAGGGCATCAAAACTGACCTCGCTGTCAAGGGTGGCAAAGTTCAGCACTTCCAGTGAACCAAAATTCTCGGGGAAGCAACTCAGCCAACCACCACAAAAGTCATCTATATCAGTGTCCTGTATGTCAAGCTCAATCAAGTTCCTGAAAGCCAGATGAAAAACAATAAGGGCACTGTAAGAATGATTTCAAATAACCTTTTTATATATATATTTTTTTTGTTTGGAAAAACTCCAAACTGAAGCTTTGTTTTATTCTGATTTGTACGATTGCATGTTATATATCTTTGAGTTATCAGATAGTTGTTGATGTAAAGGGAAGAATGAGGGAAAATCTAAATATTTGACGGCTTCCAAGTCCAGAAGTTATCCACGAAGTTAAGTAATTAAAAGGATAACAAACAAATTAGGGCCTCTAGGTTCTAAACTTGCATCACCATAAGATTATCATCATTGCATGAAATATTCATTTATTGCCGAGTGGAAAAGGACAGATCACTTGGCCAAAAATCCTAAACATATTACAAGTAGCAACTTCAAGAATGGAAACTTTATTAAAGGCTAATGATTGTCAAGTGACTTGTGCTAAATAACAGCCAACCAAAAAATTAAAACTCAAAGATATATGTGGGCATTATAAAGTTTCACCAAGAATTGAACTGAACCGTTCAAAATTTGATTCTTTGAGGGACATCCTCTATAGTATAACACAACCATTTTTTCATTCTGAGAAGGGGGACTAGATTAGGGGTGTATGAGTTCATTCTATTGTATTTATGTACCAATAAAAGTTTTGCTTTTACCTAAAAAGCTAAAAAAAGAAAGGGAAACGGGTCAGGTTATTGACTAGGAAAACCAGTTTTGTTTTTGTTACTCAAATCTGGATCATTGCAGTTCAGGAACGATCCGATTTGTCCAGTTCAGGGATTTTTGTTTGCCCCTGTGAAATAGTCCAACTCCACATTATATATTTAGGAGCAATATGTAATGAAAGTCAGCCAATCACCAGAAAGAAATGTGCTGGAAGACAAGAAGAAAAATCCATAATTGGGGAAACAACTGATAATTGGTGAAAAGACAAAAATATTATAGTGAAATCGATCATAAGGTGGAGAGTCAGGTGTCAGACTTTCAAATCCAGTAAAAGAAGATTTTTAGCCATATCTAAAACCATATGCAAGTGAATCCATTGACAAGCCATGTTGCATTTGTGATCATTAGTGTATTGAAAACGCAAAGCACTAGGCATGTATGTCAAAGGTCAAAATTTCAAAATAGAATTTAAAGTACTGTGGTATAATTAGACATAAAGCAAAATATCAGAATCAGATTATAGTTGCGTTTTAAGCAACAGTGGCATATCTTCAGGATCCGCTAGAACTCAGTGACATACATATCTATCATAACATAGTGATTAAATTGAAGTCTAATCAACCTAAGCACTTCTTCAAGATTTGAAGGAAATTTCCATTTTCCAAATTAATTGAAAGTGAAAAATAGCGCACTCTGAGATGGATAAACATGTTCAATCATGATGAATATCTCAAGCAGTCGACAAGAAGAAACCAAATGAATAGTTCACCACACATTCACAGTCTTGACCAATGAATATGGGGAAATGTGGACAACATGAGTTACATCAAGGAATGATATCCATTAAATGCCATGTAAAAGTTCAAATGTCCACATCTAGAAAGCAACACCAAAAACCACTGAAAAGGAAAATAAATTAGAAGCACTTCAAGTTTCCACTAAAATCTATGTTTCTCACAGCAAGACAAATCCAAAGAAACACACAAAAACCCCAATTCCCTACCCCAAAACTACACTCTCTATTACTCACCCACATCAAAGAAATCCAATTTTTTCAACGAGTCCAAATCCATGGACGCCACATTTCCTCCTCTATACTAATAAATTAATATATTCATCGTGCACTTTGTCAAAAAGAAACTGCTAATACCTTAAAACAGTACTATTTCTATCAATAAACAAAAGATTTTCATTTGATAAAGGAAGTTACCCATGAAGCCTATTAATTCTTAGAGAACTCGAGAACAATCAATAAAAGCTACAAGTGCTTTCAAACACAAACAAATTCATAGCCTAGATTTAACAAAAGAAAAGGCAAAACTTTACAAAGAGGGTTGACTGAGAAGAGACAATACCAGACCATATGTAGTTAGTTAAAGTAGGCACATCCAGAAAACAAAAAATCTCTTGACAAAGCTAAGATGCAATGGGATCATGATAGACCATACTAACAAGCATCAAAACAGGCATGAATGTACAATTTTAAAACTACCCATCAATGAAAAAAATTCCCATATCCAGAAATCCGAGATATTTACAGCCCATACAATTTGAAAATTCAAGAAAAAAGAAAAAAACAATTGCAACAATCATGACAAACAAATAAATTCTATTTATAAAGATTAGGAAAAACAACAAGCATACCTGCAATGGGTGGCAATAGCTTTGAGACCATCTGTGCTGAATCCATCACAACTCATTAAAGATAAAGCCCTGAAGCCCGGAAATGATGTGGCCAGGAGCTCCAAGCTTTCATTGCTGACAGTCATCCTCTTGAGCCTCAATTCCTCCAGAAAGGGGTAGACATTGGCAAACATGACGAGCCAATAATGCACATCCGCTCCCCAATTTTGAGGGACCAAATTGAAATCAGAAAACCTAGGTTTCCCTTTGAGCGTGACACTCTTGATTTTTGAAAACCTTCTTGCCACGATCTCTGGAGAGACTGAATAGCAATTGCCTATGAAAAGTTTTGTTCTTGTCCAGCGCTCAGCATTGTACCAGTCCTTGCAAACCAGTGAAACTGAACTCCTGTCCTTGTCCAAGTCTAGAAATGAGAGAACTTTTTCCAGGACTTCATCTGGGAATAGGGAAGGTGACATAGTTGACTCGGCGTTAGCTGAGTTTGATGGCGAATCTTTGGATTTCTTGGGGTTTGGTCCATTTGGATCCATTGGCATTTTAGTTAATAATTGATTCAGACTCAGAAAATCTGCATCCTAATCATTTCAAACAACACGATTTACAGCGCATTCCATTCAATTAAAATACAATAAAAAACGAAAATATCAAACATTTTCTCTGAAAATGGAGAACGATTGTAACAAAGAAGAGAAATTTAGAAAATACAATTTCCTCTGAAATAATCAATACCGTGGACCGAGAAATTCATATGAATCAAAAACCAAAATAAAAAAAAAAGAAATAAAGCAAACAACCAAAATCTTGCTCACCGCGCTTGTACTATACGCAGAGAGTGGTGGAAAGGAGTTTTGCTGGAAAATTCTTCAAAAATATTTCATAATAATGCATGTTCAGCAGCTTCAAAATCGTAAAAAATGAGCAAAAAAATTATAGAATGTACATACCTATGTTCAATCCAAAAACTGAAATCAGAAATCCATCACGAAACGAAATAATCCAAATCAGAAAATATCCTTTCTACATATCGATATGCAAAAATTCATACATGTATAGCTATCTGAATGTGTGAATTATTGGAGTCTCTATGTGTTGAATTGAATGGTTGGAGAACCTGAAGAGGCAAAGAAGAAGCTAACCACTTGCAGATTATAGCGATAAACAAAATCAGGAGAGTACCGAAAGAATATTATTATAAAAAGACAGTACGTAGGTAGGGGTTTAAATTATTAAATTAATTATTAGGCACTCCACCAATACCTTAGCCCCTTGTTTAAGTCATTATGTCAATAAAATAAAATTTTAAATAGTAATTTTTTTTAGAAAATGTATGATTAAAAAGTATAAATTTTTTTTTTTAATTTACGTGAGTAAATTGTGTGATTGAAAAATAAGTATAAGAATCAAATAAAATTTTTAAAATAACGGTTATCAAACAAAGGCTTAACTAAAGTTGACGGATATGAAGCATTGATGGCAAGGGCAGCATCTAATTTGCACCGTCGTGTGATTTGTGCAACCATCCTAATTTTTTGACACGTATGCTCATTCCATGTCGACGCATGATATAAGTACAATGATATTTGTACAATCATGAATGACAATTTTATTAACAATAGTGTGTTGGCAAAAAATTATTGGTCGTAAAAAATTTTTTTGGTAAAACTGCTCAATTACAAAATACCACGTGACATTCCATAATAAAAGTTGTCATTCATGATTGTAAATTTACTGTCCAATGACAAAATAACTTTTTGTAAAAAATGTTCAATGATAGAATACTACGTGACATTCTGTAATCAAAGTTATTATCCATGGTTGTACACCAAACATTTCTCGTGTTAAAATGCAAGCCGTAATTCAGAATAATGGGCATCGATATGGCATCTCGAGTGTAAAATTTTACCCATGACACATCAAATTTGATGTAATATTTGGTAAAATGAATAGTATTATACCAAATTTTGTGTAATGCTATTCATTAGATAAAACTTGGTTTAATTTATTATTTCCATTATGCCCTTCATTCTCTATTACAACAAATTTTTGTTCCTTCTATATCTTTTATTTATCCTGTTAGAATTAATTATTTTGGATTTATTTATATTTGTTTTAATGAAACTATTATTTTGTTTATTATTTATTTTTAAATTATAATTAATAAGTATTATATAATAAATTAAAATTGTTCATTAAAAACTCAAAACTTACAAATTTGATAATAAAAAATTAAGAATAAATCAGCACTAGAGCAACATAAATATCTTAAAAACAAATCATTTGGTGTAAAAAAATTTAAATAAATTAATTATGAGAAATAAATAATAAGTAAATAAAAGAAATACTATTCATTTGGTGTAAAATTTAGTGTAACCATTTGAGAGGTTATCAAAATTTGGTGTGAAAATTGCACCAATTTGGTGTAAAAGTTACACTAAACTAAATTGGTGCAAACCATTGGAGATATCCTTCAAATGAGTAGTGTTTGAATAAAAAAAATTTAAAAAGAAGAAAAATTAACATTTTTATCAATAAATTTTGGAACACAAATAATGATTAATGTAATAAGCTCATGTTTGGTTTATATTAAAATTAATTTTTTTAGTAAATTTTGATAAAATTTGATGATATTTGTGAATCTCATGAAATTGTCATTAAAATGATTTTTGAATTTTAACTTGTGATTTTAATTTAATTTTAATCCAAACCAAACAGGGACAACATATCATCTTTTGATTTTTGTAATACGAAATTTCTTTTTGATTCAAATGGTCAAAACACAATCCCTTATTCGAGGAATTTGCAGGTGACCTTCAATCAAATGTAATTTCGTCCAATCATGCTACATAGACACGTCAATGACAATGTTAACAAACATGAAACGCGTGACAACATTTTATTGGACAGTTAGAAAAAACATCGAATCAGGCGCTGTCAACGTAGCCCCTTGTCAACTACCCTAGGCAAGCTGCATTATTGAATTTTGTTATATAGCACGTGAGAGCTCGACCAAGTACAAAGAACAGTCATTTTCTTCTTCATTCGAACACGAGTGAGGAGTCCATTCTCTCTTATTTGCTTTTAAGAATACAAATTATTCATTTCTAATTTAATTATCGATATTTATTTTTTTTCAGAAATATTTTCTACCCTTTTTTATACGTTTAGCACCCTGACTCCAAATTCAATTCTATCTGAACTCGTTCCTCTGGTGTTTGAGATAAGAAAATAAAAAACTACAAAGTGCAAAATTGTACGTAAATTCTTATTGGGAACCAAATCAAAATTCAATCATATAACTAAAATTTGTGAAATGGTAATTTTTGGACCAAAAATGTACCATCATCTTAGGGCAATGATTGAATTAGGTTTGGAGAATTAATAAATAATTTTGATTAAAACATACACCTAAATTATTGTCTCCCAAACTTTAAGAAGCCCATGTTACCAGCAATCATCCCTATCCCTCTCCACGTCTATATCACTATCCAATTCCTGTACTATTGGTTATTTTGTGTCTGTCTGCGTTTATGATTTTAATTTTGGGGTGGGGTGGGGTGGGGTGAGGTGAGGTGAGGGTGCTAAACTATATGGTCATCTCTATGGGTGGCAAATAGTCGAGCCGCTTGTAGATTCGAATCGTCCCGACTCCTTCCATGAGCTCGAGCTCTTACTGTGACAAGTTGTGGATCAAGCGCTAAATTTTTTTCAAGTACCCACAAGCCGACTCATTTTAGACTCATGGGTTCTCTGTTCTATTAAAATAATAAATAAATAATGCCGACGTGGCTCAAGCGTCTAAAGATCAAATTGACTTGGTTGGAACCACTGCCAATCCTATACACCTCCTCTTCCTACAGGGGCGGACCTCGGGGGTCATGTGACCCCCAAACGTTTGAGGTTTTTTTTTTATATATATAAAGTTATTTTTGGTATTGATTGAAATCTAATTTTTAATATAACTAAAAGTTATCAATTAATTTTAATAAAATATTTCACGAATCCAGAACTATTTAACTTTTATCAAAATTTACTAAAAAATTGATTTTAATCTCTACCAAATAGGGTCAAAATCACAATAAATTTGAATTTTTCTCTTTTTTCTTGCTCTCTTTTACTCTTTTCCTCATGCATTTTAACAAATTCTTAATCCTTCTAATTTTTTAAAATTTTTATATAATTTCTCTACAAATTATCACATTTACTACTAATCTTCACTTTCCAATCAAATTTTCAAATAATTAGAACCTAAATTCACATTTTCTCATATCAAACTGTGTATATAGAATGTGTCTGAACTCATTATATCCAATTTGACTTATATTTAACGAATTGTGTTTATTTGATTGATATTAGTATTGAATATTAGTTATATGTTTTTCCTTTCGATTACTTGAATTGATTGTTTGTATCAAATACATTATAAGATTTTTAAACGTAAATATGAATTTTCTTGTGATGAACAAAACATTAATAAAATGACTTTTCGAAATCAAATGGATGAAAATTATTAGCAAAATATTAATGAAGAATTTTTTTTAAATGTAAATCTGCATTATCTCAAGTCAAGTATGAATCATTCAAAAATCAAGAACAAAATATTCGATTTGTACAGAGTTTGATTGTGCCTCTCTAACCTAAAATGTATGCGTCCGCCTTGTCTTCTCCTCCTGCTGCTCTTTGGATGGTACATTCTCGAGGGCCTGAGGCTGGGGTGACGGGCTGTCATTGAGAAATGGTTAAAAGATTTGGCTTGCGCTTGGGCTGTCATTATCTTATTGAAGAATTAGACTCCAAATATGTAATTAATGCAACTAGGAGATGATACCATAGTTATTAGACCAGAATCGGACAGGATTCTGGGTCTCGGGTTATTGGTTGAACCGGTGGATCAATGGTCTGACTGGTGGATCATTGCATTAAAATCTATTAAAAAATTAAAGTATAAAAAAAATTAGGCAAAATTATATTTTTCACTAATTATTTAGGTCTATAAAATAAAGTAAAAGGTTTGACCAAATTTTTTATAAAGATACTTTTAGAAAACATATATGATTCATTGGATACATATAATTTATTGCACATAACAAATATTGAAATACTTTACAACTCCAATGGTGAGGACTAATTGTTTTACTTGAAGGTCAAATGTTTAATTCCTTAAACCCCTAAAATTTTAAAAAGCAATTTTGAAAACCAATCAACCGGACGGGTTAACTCGGTCAAAATCGCCGGTTAACTCGGTCAAAGACGGTTTTTGACCGAGTCATGTGTATTTCTATTATAAATTAATCTGCCCGGGTCACAGGTTTTCCGGCCCGACCGACCGGTCCGGGCCGGGTTTGATAACTATGGATGATACAATGGTGTAGCAGGAAAGATTGCTATGAAGATTGTACATCATGTTTCCTTCAACAATGCAATTATGCAAACTTAAATAAGAGAGCATACAGAAAATTCTTGGCACGCAGTATTAAATAAAAAATAGACTGTACAGAAGAAAATATAGTAGAATTTTTTTTTTTTAGTACTGTTAATCTTGTACATCCCACCTTATCAAACAAGTGACGGTGAAGAAACAATCGGGCCTTACTATCAGTAAAGAGGCAAACAGTTCAACTAATAGCAAATTCAGATAGACGAATCCAATCAAACATATTGTTTGCAAGTCATTTGGTTACTGCAGTAGAGAAAGGAGCTCTAGCATAGTGAAAACGTCTGACTTTGAGTCTTCTTTTCCTGCTTACGTTGAAGTTAATCAATTATAGAGTGCATATTAGACACGTTGTATTAGACAATACCGTATATGGCTACAAACAATATTTGGACTTATTTTCCTTCATTAATGTTCTGTCTAATTTAATGTGCCAAACATGTCATTAGTTTCAAAGTTCAGTCTCAGATTTCGGATGAGTTACTTTCCTGCAGCTCTCTCAAATACTCAACCCAATCACATGATCTTCCAATCAAATCCTCCAATGGAATGAAAGTGTTCGACTGAAATTCGGTCATCTGTTCCTCCACTGTATGAATACTTGCCAAATCATCCATTTTCAGTTTTTCCAACGGAGCAAAATGCTCCAAATTTAACTTCAGAATGCCAGCAGTATCCTGCCTAGGAATATGCTTTGTATCTGGTGTTTCCTCAATGACATTCTTGCCATGTGTTCTTACCAGAGGGGCTACTTTTCCATCAACAGGCTCTGCCAAAGTATCAGTACTTCGTTTTTCAATCAATACGGGTGGATTTTCAACTCCATCGTTGCTCAATTCTCTTAATTGTGATAGAAATGTCTGCGCCATAAACATTACCTTTTTCTGGTTCTTCAGCGCATTGCTCAGTGCTTCGTTTTTGACAGAGGCAAATTCTTTCTCTACAGCTCCTTGATGTTCCTTTAACTTCATGATTTCCACCTTCAGTTCATCCTGATCATTCATCAAGATTAGAAGCTCCTTCTCTGTATCAAGTGAAGATGTATCGACTTTTTGTTCTGTTCTTACAGGTTTCTTCATGCTTTGAGGATACTGATTTCTTCTCTTTATATATTTCAGCAAATGCATCTTCCCCTTTCGAAAACACTCGTTCTTGAATTCCCATTGGTCCCAATTGATTTTCTTGAAGCCCTTCAATTATTCACATCGAAGAAATTTTACAACCATCAACTTTCAATTCAAAACAGCAGTAACAGAAGTTTCGAGCAAACCAATTAGACAAAATGTCAATAAACTGAAGGTACTTACATATGTGTTAAGTTGGCATACGAAGCTCTGGAAATTGTTGTGCCGGAAATATTGAGGAAGAATATTAGCAGCAAACAAATGGGCATTCCATATAATAAAGCTAGTTCCTGTGGAATTCCAGGAAACAATTGAGTTTGTTTGGCTATTTTCCACCAAGTCGTATATCTTGAACAAGAACGGAGGTGGTGGCCGAAATGCACAGGATGAAGAAGAAGCACCGTTGCCGCCGCCACCGGCACCACCACCACCACCACCTTCTCCAACGTTACTGCCACTCTCACTTATATCACTCTCTAAAACTACTGTATCCGTCAAGACCGGATTTTCAGTTCCCTTGTCCAACTCTGTGTCAATGCAACTCATTACGTTGCTGTTTTCCTGTTTCTCTTCCATGAGAAAGAGAGAGAACAATTGAAGTGTGTTTCTTAAGAATTACCTCAAACTGGACTATCAATTGGTTAAAGTGAAGGGTCTTGACTATATACATGCAATGGAATATATTCTCATCAACACACCACAATGGATATATTCCATTTTCTCAGCTAAAAGTACTGTCCATTATATGTAGTTAGGTTTTAGAGCCTGCTTTATTCGTACTTTTTTTTTTTGGGTGGCACAATCTACGAGAGGTTAAAAAAACCGGAACTAATTAATTTTTTGGACACCGATTTGGATGATTTCGGTGTAGCGTAGTTTTGGCCCTCTCACTCAATCCATGGGTTTTAGTCGTCTCTCAAATTCTATTCCAATTTTATTCTCATAAAATAATTATTTCAAAATCACATGTATGGTGTTGGTAAAGTGATGACTTCTACTTGAGCGATTGGAGATGAAAGCAAAGAATAAAAAACCAGAAACAATAGAGAAAACAAAAATAAAATGAAAGAAGGGATGAAAATAAGGCCCCGAACATGAAAATATTGTCCTCAAACTATATTTTCTCTCTCTCGAATTGAAAATGATGCTTAAAAGGATTATGACAAATGGTTTGCAGGATTAATCAAGTCTTGTAAATGATTTAACACTTAAGCACTAGTGAAAATTCTCCAAAACTTGAAGAACCCAAAAATGGAAATTTTGAATATATAAGAAGGGATATTTGAATTTCAATGATATGTGGAATAAAATATGTTTCTAAGATTGATAATCATCATTTATCCTTTGAACATTGATTACCTATATATAGGTCTGGATAGTCTTCTACGAAATGGTGCCAAAATCAGATGAAAAGCCACCAAAATTCAAATAACAACGGCCAAAAACGACTATTTTTTTTATCTCTATGCAGTCGCACGGGCCAAACCTATGCGACCGCATAGTTAAAATAGTTAAGGGGCCTTTAACCCCGGTATAAGGCTATGCGACTGCATGCCAAATAGAACTATGCAGTCGCATAGTTCATCATTTGGTCTCCAAATTCATTTTTATTCCACAAACAATTTTATTAACTTTTGAACAATATTTCCATCAATCCCTCACTTGTTCAAAATTTTAATAAAATCTCATATTCAAAATATACAATACTTATGTATAAGGATTAGATATCTTTCGATTTGATTCTAACCATAGTGAAATTCAAACAAAGTAAAGTTGGAGTTAAAGGTTGCATGAAAGTTTTGAACTAATTATTCCATATGACTTTGAACTAGTTATTCTATATGACAATACCGGTAAGAACACACACACAAGTATCACGTGTTCTCAAATTCCTCAATCCACTAAGTGCTAATATAGCCTTGCGCTCATCATTTTAAACAAACTTTTAAAAGAGAAACTCTAACTCTTTATTGAGGAGGCACCACCTCGAAGTTTATTTAGGTGAAGTTTTTTCAGTATCTTTGTTACTTTTTAGATATATTTGTACTTAGTACTAAACTTCATTAAGAGCTTAAAGCTCAACCCTCACTTCAGTAACAATCAGCATTATTTAACTAGAATATAATTATTGAGGATTATATATGCTGAAACTATCCATATATCGAATGACTTGTTGTTACCCTTTGAATTCGTTGATTACTTTTTGAGTAATGACAGGTAGGGTTGCTATCATCGATAGAGTTTTAGTTCAAGAGTTTCAACTTCATTCTACCCGAAGTAGATGTCACTATATCTCTATTTAGAGGTTTAGTTAATGGATCCACTAAGTTCTCTACTGACTTAACATAATTTAGGGAAATTATTCAACTCTTGATTAATTTCCTTATATAGTTATGTCTTAGATTCAAATGTCTAGACTTTCCATTATAACATCATTGTATACTTTTGCTAATGTGGTTGACTATCACACATGATAAATATCAAAGATGTAATCTTCGTTCCAAAGGTATCTCATAAAGTAGATCTTAAGCCACTCAACTTCTTTCCCGATTTCTAATAATGCTACAAATTTAGATTCAATAGTTGAGTGTGTTATACATGTTTGTTTCTTTGATTTCCGAGAAACGGCACCACCACCAAGAGTAAACACCCAACTAGAAGTGGATTTACTTTCATCCGTGCTAGATATCCAACTAGCATCGGTAATTCCTTCCAATATAGTCAAGAATTTAGTGTATTATAGACCTAAGTTCTTGGTTT